>OZ017788.1:7944352-8004381 GCA_963969325.1 Lycopodina hypogea
AGAATAAAGTTGACTATAATCATAGCAAGAGCATGTTTGCTATGAATTAATTACAACTGCAATGTATGGATTTGCTGGAAGTTGGTCAGTTAATAGGTCATTATTGATCAGCCTCTCTCCTTCCTGGGCCTTTGAATGGGTAACAATCTTCCAACCTCCATTAGCTTCCACATTAGCTTAACCCTTAGTTGATCTTACACATGCCATCGTTGGATGCCTGAAATCTGGCACATAATCAGGATTGTTGAGAGAAAGTTGTTTCCCCCCCCCCCACCACCACCTCTTCTTTACTATGAATATTTTTTGCCACTTAACTTACACTAGTTCTGCACATTAAAGGCCAAACAAATAAACATATGCAGTTTTATATGTGTATTATATAAATATTACTATATACACATATAGCTAGTTATCTACATTCAAATGTCAATGTCTGTCCTATTTTTGATGTCACAACTCCTAGGCTGTGGGAAGGATCTGGACCGAACCTTTTGTGAGTCTCAGGGGATACTGCATGAGAGATTATATAACACCTTTAGTTTATTTCAAAAGCCAATTTGTCCCAGTCTTATTTATGATATCCCCACCCACCCTTCTTCCCAGTTATTCCCATGCACTGGGTTGGGCAGCAACACTGTGGTGAGAATGCCAATGAATACTTGAGGAAGGTGGAACTAGAAACTGGTTAAAAGCTATTGATAGAGTATGTGCTAGTGTTGTGGGTGACTTGGTGAGCTGGGAGGTAAATTAAAGCTTTAAGAGACACATGAGAAAATTGCATGCTAAATGGCAACATTATAGTTGTCAGAGATTTTGAGAAGTGTTCTTATATTTTGGAACAGGTGCTTACTGGCATAAACAAGCTTCCAGAGTGTATGCTGGCAGGTTGTCACCACCAGCAGCCTTCAATTCAGCTCTCCATTCGTACTGCCAACAGTGTGCTTCACTCTACATGTTGCATGGCACACTTGTGTCAATTTCCTTTTTGTTGTAATTGGTCACCAAATAATCAGTCAATTACAGTAACTTCTTAAACTGTTATTGTTTTTTTGATTTTTTAAACCAACAAATAATCAGTCAATTACAGTAACTTCTTAAACTGTTATTGTTTTTTTTTTTTTTAAACCAACAGCGGAACCGCTGAATAACGAGTGTTTAGATAATCCTGAGAGAATGTCCTCTTTCGGTTTCGTCTTCAGGTGGTTAGACCAAGATCAACCACTAAATATCTATTACAGTAGTAATCTCTCATGTTACTACAGCTAATTGGATATACATCTATTATCATGGGTAGTATGGACAAGGATTTTTATTAGCCTGGATGTAAAATTAGTCACTTAGAAATTGAGTGTTCATGCCCTGTTTCAAGACTCAATTGGGTATGCCTTTTTTTAAAATTTCTTGGAGAAACAATAACAATTGGGGGAGGAGGGGGTTGTTGTCTACAATGACATTAACATAATTGCAGGTTTTTCCATGGAAACACCATATACCTACCTGTTGTAGGGACCAAAATTCTATATTGAGAGGCTAAAGAAACTAGTGGAGATTCTTCTAGAGTCAATGCACTTCACTTAGCAGGAGTTACAGGCCTCTTTAGCATGTGTATATTCTTGACCTTTCTTCATTTAATTTCACAAAAAGGAAAGGGTCGGTGGCTTTGTTGCTTCTTAGAGGCCGGTTTCACTGAATTTACTTGAAGCTGTCCCAGCATATATCAGTTGTTTAAAGTTAAGGGCGTCTGCTGTTAGAGGTTAGTTTTCAATCGGTGCCTTACTGTATATCCATTGTGTTGAGGTTGTCCCTATTTCAGAGTCCATTTAGGAGGGTTCCTCTGTATTTCTTTCATTTTAAATAGAATAATTGATTACAGCTTAGAAAGAATCAACCATTAGAAGGATCAGTTTTAGCCCCACCACTCTCCACGCCCAAATTGAGTAGCCACATGCTATACTAAGGATGTTTTTTGGCCAACTATTATGTGTTAAATGGCCACACCTCTACCTGTGGGCATTTCAGGACAAAAATGCCAAATTAATGTGTTGAATTTACTTACAGCTGATCAAATTCATGGACTTGATTATGGTAGGGAAATGGAATGGGTCACATTTGGCCACATCTCTTGTGTGAATATGTCATATCCCGTGTATCACCAGTTATGTCTGCTAGTATATATATTATATTTATCAGCATAGTTCTGTCTGTCTGTCTGTCTGTCTGTCTGTCTGTCTGTCTGTCTGTCTGTCTGTCTGTCTGTCTGTCTGTCTGTCTGTCTGTCTGTCTGTCTGTCTGTCTGTCTGTCTGTCTGTCTGTCTGAGTTGCAGAATTTTGAAAATCACTGGGACGATTGGGATGAAACTTGGTATGAACACTTGGGGTGGGTGTGAGATAGTTATTACATAATTAATTTTTTCAAATCTGTATTTTGTCTATCTATCTATCGATCTTTTTCTATTCATTCATGGTCACAGGGATTGAGAGAATCTATGAACCAGTTGAGAAGAAATTGGGCATGAGTACTTCATGTGGGTGTGGAATGCTCATTACATAATTTAAAATTGCCTTTTTGTCTATCTATCTATCTTTTCTATTTGTGCATGATTACTATATTGAGATAACCCCCAGGGCCCATTGGGATAAAATTTGGCTTAAGCACCAGTGGAGGGTGGAGGTTGGTTTTCACATAACTAAATTTGCAGTCTTTTTTGGCCTATTTATCTATCTTTTTATATATTGTAAATGACCACTGGGAATTTTTTAGAACCGGATATATTTTTTGGATAAAATTTGACATGAGTACTTGGGGTGGGTGGGGGATAATTTTACATAAAAAAAAATTGGTGATGGTGTAATTTTGCCTATCTATGTAACCTTTTCTTTTGATGCATAACAACTGAGACATATAGAAGCAATGGGCAGATTGAAATTAAATTTGGCATGGTGGAGAAGTACCAAGCAACCAGATAATGATTGAAACTTATTAAAATGCTTCAGACAATTTATTGAATTTCTAAAAGCATTCCCAATGTTTTGCCATTATCCAGTGTAATTATATTTCCCTAGCACAGTGGAGAAGTGCCAGTAACCAGAGAATGATTGAAACTTATTAAAATGCTTCAGACAATTTATCAAATTTTTAAAAGAATTTCCAATGTTTTGCCATTATTCAGTATAATTAAATGTCCCTAGCACAGTGGATAAGTGACAAGAAATGAGAGAATTCTTGAAGATTATTAGAATTCTTCAGACAATTTATCGAATTTCTAATAGCATTTCTTATATGCTGGCATTGTTCAGTATTATTATATGCATATACTTGAGTTCATCAAAATCTACAAGATTTTATCTTAACATATTTTAGCTTGTAAGTATAAGGGGGTAATAGTTAGGAGAATGGGGCCATTTCTTCTTCTTCTTCTTTTGGCCTATGACATTTTTCATTAAAAAAACTTTTGCTCTCAATTTGGACAACTCATATTTAAAATAAAGTAAGGATATTTTATCACCTTAATTCCAATGACAATTTGAGGTTATCATATTAGACTACATTTTTTGGGTGTCTATCTCTTTGCTAACTCGTCCCACAGTTTGGGACAATTTGAATTAAATTTTTTGGACATGTGTAGGACACCCTGCTGTGATGATACACACACACACACACACACACACACACACACACACACACACACACACACACACACACACACACACACACACACACACACACACACACACACACACACACACACACACACACACACACACACACACACACACACACACACACACACAATTTTTAAAGAGTTAAACCCCTTGTAGGGAAAAAAGGAATTCAATTTTTTTACCCACAAACTTGTTTTCCACAGAGTCTAAAGCCCTGTCCACACTGCACAATAAAACAGGTTTCACATGATAGAGGAAAACCAATTAATCTGCCCAGCCAATTAGTTAGCCCCCCCCCCCTAATTTAAACTGAAATACATTTACCAAATCCAGATTTCTGCAATTGATTCCACCAGGGCTAACTGTAACAATTATTATCCTCCCCAATTTTATTATCCTAAGCCAATTTTAGCTTTAGCTAAAGCTTCAGCTGGTGAAGATGCAGCCCAACTTATTATTTCATGGGTGTTTTGAACCTTCTTTTGCCAAAATTGTCTTCCAGAATTTCAACTTTCAGTGAAATTTTCCAGAACTCATGGGGGAAATCATAGTTTGATGCTTTTTTTTTCAAATCCACTTCAACCCCTCCTGCTAAAGAAGTGATTGTTTACCAGATGAGCTTGACTTAGTTAGTTGGACAAAATTATGTGTAAATATATAAAAATAAGAAGTACTAACTATGTTAAAAGTTGTTTGTTTGTCACCTACCCTCTCCTTCCTTCCCTCACTCCATGTAGCCTCCTGTTGGTTCCCAATGTTTAGGGGTAACAAGATTCTCTGGTTGGGGTGAATAGAATTGAAAAAAGTTGATGGCACTGTTCAAATACATTTGCCTGCAAGGTTTGAATGCTCATCTAAATTTTGTTTAGTTCCCACAACTTACTATAAATCAATCAATCGATAACATTTCCAAGTGCTCAAAATTTCCTACTTTTAATCTGAGGATCTGTTGGTGGTTATGTGAAAGTGAGAGGGGATGCCAACTCTTGCTGCAGCCATAAAGAAGTTGCCAAAGGAGAGTTTGTTGCTCCAATCAAGCTCCTGACATACTTCCCTTAGAATCAGAATCTAATCTCTACCAACCCCCAAACCCCCCCCCCCCCCTTCCCCACTCCTTCTCTGTGCCAAATAATTCCCCATTGGTATGCCAAGCCCTGACCTCTGTTTCCATGTTTCTATGTTTATTTGTGTTCTGTAAAGAATTTATTCTCTAAGAATAACTATTCTGATTTTACCACCAACTCATAACCACCTACTTATTCCAGAAAACCTAGGAACATTATTTCACTAACCAAACACAAAGTAGTTTATTTTTAAACATTTTTAATCCCCACCAAAATGTATTTCAGTAATCAAGAAATTCATGGAAATGGTGAGTTCTTCAATCTTTGCATTTTTTGCATGAAATCATCAAATGATAAGTAGAATAGTAACCATTAAAATAAAGCAACTTCTCCAAAAAAAATAATAAATAAAATAAATAAATACATTTAAAAAAAAGGGTTATAAAAAGGTGAATAAATGTATCAAAGAGAAAAAAAATGCAACAGGCATTGAGATCAAATTTTTAAAAACAAGCGTATCTTGCATGACAAGATGCTCTACAAAATTGACCAACATTTAAAAATTCATCACTCTCATGCAAGTAAACAATATATTTTTTTAAAAAGCACCCCTTTCACACAAAAAAAAAGGTGAATAAATATATCAGAGAGTTAAAAAAAAATGCAACAGGCATTGAGATAAAAATGAACAAGGTCCCTTGTCCCTTGCGTGACAACACACTCTATAAAAACCACACCATGTAATTTCTACTACCAATGGAAATAAAAACCAACCAATGTTCAAGCATATTGGCCCTTAAGAAATATTTCATTAGTAAAAAGACACTACCAACACACATAACTGCAATGAATGCATTCACATTAGATTATATTACAAAAAAAATAATAAAAACCCTTTTATTATAGAAAAACACATTAATCCTACATTTCATTGAACTAAATTCAACCATACTTCTATCAATGAAACAGACCAAATCATTATCCAAATTACACCTTCAAGCAATCATCAGGGCAAGGAAGGTATGCCATAAAACCACATACTGATACCTTAACAAATTTGACCATTCCACATGTACTACTCATAGGGTGTGCTGGTATGGATGGATAATAACTGTTATGTATAGGTTTTCTGGTACTTGATATGTTAGTAGGTCAATAATGATCAGCTTTTCTACTTCCTGGGCATCTAAATAGATAGCAATCTTCCAACATACATACATGCATACATGCATACATACATACATATAGGGTTAGGTTATTATAAAGTAAAATATACATTCTCATTTTCTAAGAGCTGAGAGATGGTTGTGTGTTAGTGACATGGCCATTTCGGGCTGAAAATAGAAGCAACTGCATTTAAAAAAAAGGTGAGAGGTGGAAAATAAATATATAATAAAATCATGTAGTGGTTTTGTAGTATGTGCAGTGGGGGTTGTGTTGCATGTGCAGTAGGGATTGTACTGCATGTGCAGTACAGTGCAATTGTCTGAAGCATTCTAATAATCTTCAAGAATTCTCTCATTTCTTATCACTTATCCACCATGCCAAATTTAATTTCAATCTGCCCAGTGCTTCTATATGTCTCAGTTGTTATGCATCAAAAGAAAAGGTTACATTGATAGGCAAAGTTACACCATCACCAATTTTCTTACGTAAAATTATCCCCCACCCACCCCAAGTACTTATGTTAAATTTTATCCAAAAAATATATTCTGTTCTAAAAAATTCCCAGTGGTCATTTACCTATATAAAAAGATAGATAAATAGGCCAAAAAATACTGCTAATTTAGTTATGTGAAAACCAACTTCCACCCTCCACTGGTGCTTAAGCCAAATTTTATCCCAATGGGCCCTGGGGGTTATCTCAATACAGTAACCATGCACAAATAGAAAAGATGGATAGATAGACAAAAAGGCAATTTAAAATTAAATTATGCAATTAAAAAAAAAAATTTTTGTTCATTGAATCTATTTTGTCCTCAGGATACCAATATTTTTATATAGGATGATAGGTGCTAATCTATCAAGAATGTACACATACACATATCTATTCATTACATATGCAGGAATAAATCATGTAGAAGTTCACATTACACCCAGAGACCAGAGTAGACATGATACCAATAAAAGTTGATTACAGGTTAGTAAATCAAATGCACACATGGCCCAGACCAGACCCCTACTTGAAGTTGCCCATGAAAGATAGTGATCTGCAGAAAGGAAAATGAAAGGAAAAATGAAGAAGGAACACCTTAAATTACTCAAAGTAAGTAAAAAAATAACTGATATTTCTGTAAATTGCTACTGAAGCTCTACCTTCCTGCTTGGAGGCTTTGCTTATACATTCCTTCATTTTTTACGCTCCAGGGTCAAGAGGGGTATCAAAAGAATGGAAATCAAGCATGTGCACACACTCATGTGGTTTTAAATGTCTATATGGCCACACCCTTTTCTGTATTGAAAATAACAACAAAAATGGTAATTTTGTCAGAAAAAATAATGGAGCTACAGGCTTAGAACTTGGCATGCAGACACAACTTGACCCTTCAAAAAAACATGGGGTGGGTCCCATCTAGCCACATCTCTTCTTTTTTTATGTATAAGGTTAAAAATGTCAGTTCTAAAAAACACTTGGACCTATCTAGCTATATCCATTAGCTAAGACTTATTCAGATCCTAATAGACAAAAATGGCCAAGAAAGGGCCATTTTAGACTAATTAATAGGAGCAGCTGTATAGAGAAGCTCTAAGGGAAGTTGCATATTCTTGACAGTTCAGTGCACACTCAGTTAAATATATAACAAATTTTCATCACATACTATTATTGCCTGAAACCAAGGTGTGCTTATATGAATGTCAATAGCATAGTGGTGAATGTGTCTAACAACCAGGGAATAACTTGAACATGGTAGAAATGCTTCGGACAATTTATCAAACTTCTAGTTTTTCTTTCTCTGCTGCCATGATTCGGTAAACTTATTTGCGGTCAGCACAGTGGAGACGATGCCAAGAAACCAGAGAATGCTTGAAGATTATTGAATTGCTTCTGATAATTTATCAAATTTCAACTAGCATTTCTATCTCTGCTGACATTATTAAGTAAAACTATCTGTTGCCAACACAGTGCATACCAAGAAACCTGAGAATAACTTGAAGACTATTAAAGTGCTTAGATCAATTTATAGAATTTCTACTAGAATTAATTTTTATTCTGCCATATCAGTATCATTATCTGAAACCAGAGAATGCCTGAAAACTATAAGTGCTTCAGACAATTTATCAAATTACTATTAGTATTTTATTCTTCACTACAATTATTCAGTAAAATTATCTGTCCCCAAAACAGTGGATATTCCCTGTAACCAGAGAATTACTTGAAGACTAGTAAAGTGCTTCACACATTTTATAGAATATCTACTAGCATTCCAATGTGCTTTCATAGTTCAGTATTATATGTGCATATACCTATCTGGGATCATCAGAATCTACAAGATCTTTTTCAATATACTTTACAAATAGCTTGTAGATACAAGGGTTAATTATTGGGGAGGGGCAAGGGTCAGTGTTGCCAACTTTTATAGAGAATTATATACAAATATGCCAGTTTGTATCTAAACAGTGGTTTCTTTCTGTGATTTTTCTATCACTACACTGGTTTTTAGCTATGAGCCTATAAATCAGTTCCAAGTTGAACTTACAATATCATCATGCTACAACTGAGTTGTTTAAAAATTAATTCAGCCGATTCAGCTTAATTAAAAAAGTCAACAAAATTACTATATCAAATCCCTACACACTCAACCTGAGCTGAAATTAGGACCAATATATCCTTCTCTCCTTGATCTCCAGAACTTTACAGTTTTTTTTGGTCCCTCAATTTTCATGACAAGTTCATCATAAGGATTAGCAATTACTATAAAAATAGCATTTATTTATTTATCATTATAGGATGGTCAGGTTAGATCAAGATAATGACCTACCTTGGAGAAAATTGTTACCAAGCTATATTTGGTATTGTTCGAAAGGCTCTTTAACATGGTAAAATGCCCCTTTGATCCAGCTTGGGAAAAAATAGTTAAATTCAATTTACGGAGATCACTCCAAAACACTTTTTTTGGTGCATACTGGGTAAAATTACAACAAAAAATGTGTGTCAATGCTGGTCAATGTGCAGACGCTGCCGAAGTAGAGTGGATCGCCACCAAGGTGCAGGAAACCATCATAGTGAATGTCTACAAGCCATTACCAAGCAGACTGGAACCAGCCTCACTACCAGATGCCTCAGCCCCTGCCATGTATGATGACAACTTCAACTGCTGGCACACAGACTGGGGGTACAAGATCACCAACTAAGATGGCAGAGTCCCAGGCAGAATGGTCCTCCTCCACTGAAACTGTGCTTCTGTTTGACCCAAAGGAACCCCACTCGTTCATTTCCGGGTGCTGGAACACTGAGACCAACCCAGACTAGGCCTTCACCAAAATCATCGGGCAAGAGCCACTCCCTGTACGGTGCACCATTGATCATCCAGTTGACAAAGGGAAAACCTGTCTGGAGGTGGAACTTCCACAAGGCCAACTGGACCGACTTTGTTGCAGATATCAACAATGCAGCTAAAACCCTGCCAGTCCCCACCGTCTCTAACATCAATGAAGCATATGAGGCCTATTGCAAGATCCTGCAGGATGCCACCAAGAAACACATCCTACAGGAAGTCAGAAAGAACAATGTCCCCTGCTGGGACAAAGAATGCGACGACTTCTTACGCACCCACAACGAAGCTAAGAGCAATACTGAGAGGGCCAGAGCTGACACATACCTCATGACCCGGCTCAACACCAAACGGAGAGAGAGGTGGACTGAGACAGTTGAATCAATTGACTTCACCCATTCCAGCTGACGAGCATGGCAGACCATCAACAAGCTGACTGGCCAGGCCTCCAAACCAATGCCATGCCCCATAACTGCAAGTGCCATCGCAGCACAGCTGATCAATAATGGCAGGTTCCCCGACATGGACAAGGCCTTCACCAGGAAGATCTCAGGTGAATTGAAAGACCTAAGCAGGGTCCCTAGTGATGACACCAACCTCTTGGGAGACTTCACCAGTGGCGAGATCAAGATGGCTATCAAACACCTGAAGCCAAACAAAGCGGCCCAGATCGACAACATCCACCCGGAGTACATCTTGCACCAGGGCAGCAAAGCTAAAGAGTGGCTGCGTCTGTTCTATTCTGTCTGCTACCAAACATCAAAGCTCCTGAAGATATGGCGGCAGGCCAAGATCATCACTATCCCGAAGCCAGGCAAGCCAATAGATGACCCAAAGGGCTACTGTCCTATCTCCCTCCTGTGCGTGCTGTACAAGATCATGGAATGACTCCTACATGCATGCCTTGACCCGGTGATCGATCCAAAGCTGCCAAAAGAACAAGCTGGCTTTCTCTACAGAAAGTCGATGGCAGACCAGATGACACTCCTCACTCAGGACATCGAGGACACCTTCCAGAGGGGTGAAAAGGCAGGCATTGTTCTCCTAGAGCAAACAGCAGCATACGACACTCAAGCTCCTGCAGACCATCCCAGACCAACACATGGTGGGCTTCATCATGGAGATGCTGAGCAACTGTAGCTTCACCCTCCACACCAGTGACGGGCAACACAGCAGGCTGAGAAGACTGAAGAATGGCATTCCTCCAGGCCCCGTATGCTGATGTTGTTCAACATTTATATCCATGACATCCTGGGCACTCAGTAAAAAAAGTATGGCTATGCCAACGACCTCGCCATGTCACACAAGAGCTGGGATATGATTAAACCGGGGCTCACAGCTGACATGGACATCCTATCTACCTACCTGAAAAATTGGCACCTAAAGCTCTCCATGGCTAAGACAATATCCTCCGCATTCTACTTCAACAACAAGGAGGCAGGCCCCGAACTCAACATCAAGGTCAACAACAATATACTCCAGTTCCAGGCTTCACTAACATACCTCTGAGTCAAGCTCGACGGGTCCCTGACATTCCTCCAAAACCTGGAGAGCCTATCAGCCAAGATAATGTCCCAAATCGCTCTAATCCGCCGCCTAGCAGGTACCACATGGGGCACAATGGCTAAGACCCTGCGCAGCTCCACCCAGGCACTGGTCTTCTCTGTGGCAGAGTACTGCACCCCAGTCTGGTGTAGGAGTTCCCACACGAAAAAGCTGGACTCAATGCTCAACAATGCCCTACGCACGGTCTCCGGCTGCCTGTGTGCCACACCAGTCAACCAGCTACCTATCCTCGCTGGCATCACCCCACCTACCTTATGAAGAGAGGCAGCTGTCCTGGAGTTGTCTCATAAGGCCACCAACAACAAAGACCACCTACTCCACAAGATCGCCACAGAGACTCCACATCGTGCCCGCCTTAAGTCACGACGTCCATTCACAGAGCACTCCTATCAGCTCCTGTGTGTGACACCAGCTGACATCTCCAAAAGACTATGGCTCAAACACCGCTGGAAGGAAGAGTGGCAGGCAGCAGACCACTGCAAGCTGCACAGATTTGTGGAGGAGCCAGAAGAACTGCTGGGTGAAGACCTACCATGCAGACAGTGGACAATGCTCAATCGACTTAGAACCGGGGTAGGCCACTTCGCTACGACAATGAAAGGCTGGGGATTGAGGGATTCTGCTGCTTGCAACTGTGGCCATCTGGAACAGACATTTGATCACGTCACCGAATCCTATCCACGACATTGGCCACCCAATGGTGAACATGACATTGCAACCCTAAATGATGAAACAAGGGCATGGCTTTCCTCCACCGAGATGCAGGTGTGACATAGAAACGAAGGCAGCAAATGAAAGAAGAAGCACAAGTGAAGAATCTGAATAAAGCACCTTCAATTTGGGTAGTCAGAATTAAGGATACATGCTTCATTTTCTTCATATTCCTTAGCCTTTGCTGTTGCTATGAATGAAGTCATTGGAATTTTCTCTACTTTCAATACCACTAAAATGTTTATCTTTGTACACTGTGTAAGCTAAACTTAGTTTATTTTTTTACATTATATCAAATACTTAGTAGGAAAAGGAAAGAGAGGGATACTGAGTGTCACCTATCTCTTGAGATCACTGAGCACTTTTTTAAAATATAAATTTTGTGGAAATTGGACAATTATTGCCTGAGATATGTCAATACATACCAAAAAAAGGGGCAACTATCTATCACAGGAGATTCTACTGAGTGAACAGACTTTTATTCATTGTTCAAGTTCTTCAATCATAGTTGATAATATGTCATTTTATAGAAAGTTGAGTCCCATAAGATATTTACATGATCTACCTTTGTTAATTTTAAGTGAAAGTGATTCGCAGATATTTCTCCTGATTTCTTCCTTCTCTTTCAATTTTTCTGGACTTTGATTAGGGTCAGCATTTTAATGTGAACTAGCAAAACTTGTGGATACAGCTGTTATCTCCTTAAATGCTTTTTTTTGGCCTTCTTATAAGCTGGGCTAAGGTCTATCAAGGACTCTCAGACACATGATGGTAATGATGATGATAACATGGAAGCTAAACAACCAGAAGAGGAATGTTTGTGACTCTTACTGCTCCATATTTATTAGCCATTGTATTGCTTGTTTGTATTTTCAGCAAGCAAATTGGGGTATGGTTATTGGTAGTTATCTTTTGTCCAGAAAATATATTTTGAAAAGGTGGCACCTATGCACTTTCAATTTCAATATGTCTCCAGAAATAGAAATGCTAGTTGAAATTCGATAAATTGATCTAAGCACTTTAATAATCTTCAAGTTATTCTCAGGATTCTTGGTATGCACTTTGTTGGCGACAGATAGTTTTACTTAATAATGTCAACAGAGATAGAAATGCTAGTTGAAATTTGATAAATTGTCAGAAGCACTTCAATAATCTTCAAGCATTCTCTGGTTGCTTGGCATCATCTCCACTGTGCTGACCACAAATAAGCTTACTGAATCATGACAGCAGAGAAGGAAGAACTAGAAGTTTGATAAATTGTCTGAAGCATTTCCACCACGTTCAAGTCATTCCCTGGTTGTTAGACACATCCACTACTAAGCTAGTGACATGCTTCAAAGCACACCTTGGTTTCTGGCAATAATAGTATGTGTTGGCCTTACTGGAGAGGTCACTAAAGGCACAAGTGAGGTCCAGAATTGAGATGTCCAAGTGATAGTAATGTAGATGTAACCTGGATGTGAGTCAGGCTAAGCTAAGTTAATTGTAATCTAAACTTTATCATATGTTGTTAGCACTCGGTCATTCTGCCCTGATCTTAAAAGTTGATATGAAGATCCCATGAAACCGCATTTTATGCTGTTAATTAAATTAATTATCATCTGGCAATCAATGTCATCATTATTAGAGTAAAACATTTTTGGAGTGCAAGTGTAGCTGTTTTCCCCCCAACACCTCCAGAGGTTGCCTTTTGTTTTAGCCCATGATACACATCGATCATAGACTTTGGTAAATGATACTAATTCACTGTTGCCAAATTTTAAAATCTAATTATGTCAAATCACTCCCAAATATGTCAAGGTCTAACATATCTTCCTAATTTGACTATAATTTATTTTTCTGTGTCACCAAAAAAGGTAAAAATTTCTCTATTCTTAAGAATAATGTGCTACAGTGCCAGATGAGTCATGGGAATGTTTGTCACACAAACACAGGGTTTTTTTTTTTGGTTGTTGTTATATGTCACCTGGCAAAGGACTCATCCTCAAGAAGGAATAATTTCTTGCCTCTAAAATTTTCCATCCCTTTCATCCTTTGAAGCTGATGAAATGAATAATATTACTTATAAGCTTTGTGAATTTAGTTCATAGCTTTTGATGATTTCACTCAGATGGACAGCAAACTCCAATGTCTGACTCAAACTCAACCCTTCTGAGTTCTTCAGGTTGGAAGAGTGTCAGGGAATGAGCTGAGAAGTCTCAAGGACAAGACAAAAGAAAGAACATATTAATAGCATTATTACCTGTACTGTGATTTGTTTACTGTTAAACAGATATGTGGTTTGTGGTAGTTAATAAATGGATTGTGTTTTTGTATTGTTCAATTATGTATGTTTTGTGTGCTAAAAGGCGAGAAGAAGCTGATTGGCTGAACAGAACACATGCACACACAAAGTACCAGATTTGAGTAATTGTGAACTGTGAACTGTGATTTTGTAGAGTCTTCTTGGAAAGCTAAGATTTGTTCTTGCAATTTGAGGGTGCTGTGCATTGAGTGTGTGTGTGAGAGAAAAGACTTTCTCTCCAATTATTGCTACATTATTAGTATAGTTGTTGTAGTTGTTTGGGGTTACCCAAGCCTGGTTGGATTTAGTTGTGGGCTCCGGTTGTCTGGTGAAACCCATCTTAAATGGGTTTGTGACAAAGAGCTTCAGGTATAAGAAAGTTCCACTTAAGAGCTAGGAAAGAAAAGATATAGTTAACCCTTTGAATGTTTATTGGTGTTACATTATTGATATTGGACAAAGTATCAAACAAATATAGAATTTTAGTAAGATGTCTGTCGTTTCATCATAGGAAAGGTACTCTGCTGGTCCAAATAATTATGCAAAAGTCTGTCATACTATTGTCACAGAAAGTAAGTGGAGAAGGTAAATGAGAGGGGTTGAGGGGGATTCGAGAGAAGAAAAATGAGGGGGTGGGGGGTGATGAAGCAAAAGTAAATTTTAAAATGTCTTTTTTAGCATTGAACCAAAGACCTTGGAATCATTAGCCTAGCTATTAATCACTGAAATGGTGTTAAAATAGGAAAAGATAGGTAGACAAGAATGAAATAAAGAAATTCCGATTAATTCAACAATCTGACAAATAACAAAATAAACTTTAATTGACATCCAAGTGCTACTTCCTGAAATAATTTTTACAAGACTTTAAAACATGATATGTTACCAAAGAAAATCAGTATCCCTCTCTTTCCTTTTCCTACTAAGTATTTGATATAATGTAAAAAAATAAACTAAGTTTAGCTTACACAGTGTACAAAGATAAACATTTTAGTGGTATTGAAAGTAGAGAAAATTCCAATGACTTCATTCATAGCAACAGCAAAGGCCAAGGAATATTAAAAAAAAAAAAGAAAAGAGAAGCATGTATCTTTAATCGAAGGTGCTTTTTTTTCAGATTCTTCACTTGTGCTGTCAAGCAAACTAATATAATGTGTGCTTGCAGCTTCCTTGAACTAACTTCAATGATCATGAAATAAATTGAGTCCATTTGCAGTGTCACCAGAGTATATGTTCAAATGTTCAAATGTTCATTTCTTAACTCTTCATTGACACTGACCTAAGTACCCACTCATATATATTCTGGATACAGCCTTGTGCTAAGGTGCAGCAAAGTGGGTAGCAGCCATACCCTTCATCTAAGTGTAAATGATATAATCAGTTGTAATGAGTCAGCTGCTACAAAAGATGCCTTGATAACTTTAGATCTGGTAAGATTTATCAAGCTTTCTCCTAAGCTACATGCTGTGTTGAATATGATAAAAGAGAAAGTATAAATGGATTCACTAACCATTCAAACAGCATTTCAATAATAATACAAACCAACCTACTCTAATTTTTTTTTTTTTTTTTTTTTTTTGTTCCTTTCCTCTGCAGCAACAGCCATTTGTCACTGAGACAAGTACATCAGCTGACCACTTTTCAAATGGGAAAAGAACAGAAACCGCCTACCTAAACCAACACCTATTAGCAGGTATTATAATTTACAACCCCCCCCCCCCTCTAGTCCCATACACTTGTGTACAACACAATCTTATAAATGGCACTGAAAGTTAGCTTGCTAGTTGGAAGTTGTGAGAGCTCCCTGGCTCCAGTTCTCTGTTACTCAGGCAACCAGAGCAGCAACAGGATCCCTGACACACAAGTTGGATCTCACAACCCAATGAGTTCTTAGCAAAGGTAAATATCATAAACTGATCCAGTGAACTGCTGGTATCAGACAATAGATTCTTTAACAATACTTGTACAACAATTATGCACAATGATACAATCTTAGGTAGTTGTGGGAACTAATTATACTCTGGAGGGGCTGGCTGAATCCCTATCATGTGAGTTCTCATAGTAGTCCTTATCCAAAATTTCTTGGTTACCCACATTGGTATTGTCTACAGAATTCTCATAACTCCTGTCTTTATCCAGCCTCTCTTGGTTGCCCACATTCATATTAGTTCATGATTGGTCCTTCTCCTGTGGCTCTGACTCTCCCCCAACCTTAGTTGCTGACTCAGGCTCTCAGGAAAGACTGTCAGTGTTGGCATTAGCTCTGTCACTTCAATGTTCAACATTAAACTGATAATGTTGGAGAGATAGGGCCCACCTGCCAACCTCCCTTGGCTGTTTTTCAGATTCGCTAGGTGGGTCAGAGGATTGTGGTCTGTCTGTATTAAAAAATGGATTCCCTTTGAGGTAAATTCTATAGAGTTCAATTCTTTTTACAATTGCCAGGGTCTCTCTCATGATAGCAGAATAGTTTTGTTCAGTGGAGAGAGTTTCTTTGATTCGAATGCTATGGGGTGTTTCTCCACCAGGTCATTAATCTGAGAGAGTACATATCCCAATCCAAATGCTGAGGCATCAGATTGCAATATGAAGTGTTTAGTCCAGTCCAGTGTGGATAGTATAGGTGCTTCAATGAGTAGACTCTTCTCACACTTACTATTTCACTTGATTTTGTTGGGCATAATCTTCCGAGTGAGCTCAGTTAGAGGCGTTGCTATGGTAGAACTGCTTAATGAACTTTCGGTAATATCCACACATTCCTAAGAATGATCTCACATCTTTTTTCATAATTTGCCTTTTAAAATTCCTGATGGCTGACACTTTATCCTCAATAGTTTTTATCATCCTATATTTTAAAATTTGTCAAAAAAAAAAAAAAAAAAAAAAAAAAAAAAAGAGATTATATACACACTAACAGCATATACCCAGCGTTGACCGGCCAATTTCAACATCAAACATTATAGTCAAAGTTGAGTATACAAACCATGTATCAAATCTGTCGCTCCAAGGGTGTTTGGCCAAAGTACCATTTTTGTCCTCTTTTGGGCCTGACAATAGATATATCTGAATAGGGCAGCATATTTGGTCACAGTATTTTCTGAAGTTGGGATTTCTAGAAAAAAGAAATGCAAGATGTTGTATGCATTATAAAATATTTGTATAACCACTCACACTATATATCTCATTATTTTATTGTTCTGATTATGATGATACTGTGTGTTTGCTTTTGTAATAATAATTTGTTTGATGTTGATGTAATATTTTTTCACAAGAATATCCTAGTAACTTAATAGCATAAAGACACCAACTAATGAATAAATTCACTTAGGAATAAAATTGCCAAAATAGTTCATATGGTACAACTACAAGGTACAATGGGTATGGTGGCAGAACAGGTTGGGCAAAACTACTTATTTAAACAAACGAAACAATTCGCTTTCAGAATTTAAACCAAATTTATTTCGTAGCTGTATTGTATGTAACCAAACATAGAAACAGTGATGCAATAAAGCTGAGTGTTATAATAAATTTAGCTCAGCCCTGTTATTAAAAAGGATGCAAAATTTTGGTTGCTGTATTCTTGTCAAAAACACATAAGCAGCACAATACTTCATTAAGTTGGATAAATTTTTTAAAAAATTGTTTCTCAGGTCTGCCCACATCAATTTTTGGTACCTGCATCAAAACATTTTATCATGTAATTGGTTAGTTTTGCTATCTCTAAATGGAAATTGTAATATTTTGTAGTGGAAATGTCAAAAAAAAAAATTGAAAAAAAACCACCCAAATACACCCTAAAAAAGAAAAGGAAAAAAATATATTTTAAAAAGCTGCTTTAACTCACCACTATTTTGAAAATATGCCTGAGAAACTAAAAATTTATTTTGTCTGGCCTGATAACTGGCTTTATCTTTATAATTTCATCGAAAAATTCCCACCGTGAGTTCATGATTTGATTTATTAAAAATATAGCAGCACTGAACTGCTTGGTGGCTCTTGGTTTAAAGCCTCTCCGCCACATCAAGGCAGCCACCATCAAGGCAGCCACCATCAAAGGTTGAGATTTTTTTTTTTTATTGTGGAGCTATCTCTCCTTGGTATAAAAGTGTAACACAAGTTTCAAACAGCAATTAAGTGATTTCTTTCAATCAAGTCACACACTATATATCAATTACATAACAATTAATCATTGTGTAAAACCAATGTTTATATTGCACAATACATGACTATTCAAAATGTTTATATTACATCACAAC
Organism: Lycopodina hypogea; assembly: GCA_963969325.1. Lineage (NCBI taxonomy): Eukaryota > Metazoa > Porifera > Demospongiae > Poecilosclerida > Cladorhizidae > Lycopodina > Lycopodina hypogea. The sequence goes on from OZ017788.1 coordinate 7,962,387, forward strand.
CACAGTTTGGCTCGCTACAAAAGTAACAAAAGTCAAAGGAGGATTGAGGACTCAGTCCTTTGTCTTTCTTTTGTGCCAAAGTGTGCATCATACATATCAGAGGTTGGTAAACACTTGTGACAGGCCTCAATTATTGCCTGAAGCCCCCACCACTGACTAAGGTCCTAGCCACTGCCTAAGGCCCAATATCTTGCAATTTCTGATGAAGGCCAAGTGCTAAGTGCATGGGTGGTAAGATTGTGGACCCTTTACCAATATCTTGCACAAAATCTGCCAAAAGTACTGCTTTTGTTTCACCCTAAACTTTTATTCTCACCATTATGGACAATTTCAAGACCTTCCTCCACCTCAGGAGGATATAGGGAGCAGATTGAAGCAGGCAGGCAGGCAAGCAGGCAGGCAGGCAGGCAGGCAGGCAGGCAGGCAGGCAGGCAGGCAGGCAGGCAGGTTACATCAATAATATATAGAACTATACAAAGCAAAATTCCTAAAAAAACCATAAGCCAATGGTTATGGCTCTATTTCTGGTAAGACGGGTATCTTGAGTGCAGTATCCTGGTCTAGGTTTTTTTCCTCATGTTTTCCTCCTTCCCTTTTTTCTTCCTTCCTTCATTTCTTGTTCCACTCCCTCCCCTCCCCTCCCCTCCCCTCCCCTCCCCTCCCCTCCATTTTCCCGTCCTTCTCATCTTTCTTCACTTTTTTCATTCCTTCTTTCCCTTCTTTTTTTTTTTCATTTCTTCTTTTTTTCTCCTCTCCCCTCCCCGTTTTTCCTTCCTTCTTTCTATTTCCTCTTTCACCCCAATTTTTTCCTGGCTTGGTCTCTCTCTTCTGCTCAGCTCTTTCCTTAGCCCCCAAGCCATGTCCTTCATTCATTAGGTCTAGTTTCCTTGTCCTCATGGCCTCCCAGTTTCGATTTATGCTGAAATTCTGGGTTCAAATCCAGGTTGGCAGCATTCTTTTTTCTTAACCTTTCCTTTTTCCCCTTTTTTTTTCTTTTCGCCCTATTTTTTCATCCTTCTCTTCTTTCGCTCTTATTTTTTCCTTTTTTCCTTTCTTCTTCTCCTCCCCTCCTCCCCACTGAAGCCATTCTGGTATGCCACTTATCTAACGGCTTATTACTCTAAAAGTTAGTAATTGAATGGTAATTAATTGATAGTTAAAGTGAAATATGCTCTCTTTTAACATAAAGATCTGCTCCATAGTTGTGGCCAAAAGCTAGTTAAGTTATAACAACTACAAAACTGCTAGTTTCACAAAATTGAAATACTTAATTTTATGTATGTATGTATGTGTATGTATGTATGTATGTATGTATGTATGTATGTATGTATGTATGTATGTATGTATGTATGTATGTATGTATGTATGTATGTATGTATGTATGTATGTATGTATGTATGTATGTATGTATGTGTGTGTGTGTGTGTGTGTGTATGTATGTATGTATGTATGTATGTATGCATGCATGCATGTATGCATGTATGTATATATGTAGGTTGGCAGATAAGTAGGTGGGTTGGGAGATAGGTAGGTGGGCAGGCAGGTAGGTAGGTAGGCAAGTATTTAGACCTGCTCTTCAGAATAGACGCTTCCTACACAAATGATTCCTTTCAATATATAAAAATTTTTTTTAAATTTTATAGATTGGTCTACCGGGTCACAGCTCTTACTGTGGTCATGTCAGTTGCTTGGTAGGTTACCCAGGTAATTAAATATGGTAGTATACATTATTAAATTAAATTAATGTGAATGCTTCTTGCATTAATGTAACAATTTTAAGTATATACACAGATTGATTCTTTAGGTGATCTAAAAAGAACATCATCAATAAGCTTTCAACTAGTATGCTACTTACAATTATTGCAACTGTATTATTTTCCACTCTCAGTTTTTGTATGTGCCACACTTCGTTCTACAGCTGATTTGAAGAGACTGCTTCATCATTTCTCCAGGAGCTGAAGCTCTTTCTTGTCTGTTGGTTCAGAAATTGAAGGAAAAAAGTTTTTAAAACATTTTTTTTTATTTTATTATTATTTTTTTTTAATATATCTCTATGTCAAACCAGAGGTTTCTGTAAAGCATGCAGTCACTTTGTAAGTTAACCAGTTCAAATTCATGAGCAGTTGAAAGGGTGATTCAAGAGTTAGAGTGGAAAATCGCAATTGTCCCCTGAAATTTATCCAAAGTGTATTCTATTTCTCCTGAAAGGGCATTACCCTTCAAAGGGCTAAAAAAATAATAATAAAAAAAAAAAAAGAAGAAGGAATTAAATATAAGCAGTTCCTCAATCTCTGAGCTAAAGAAAATGATGTCCAAACATGGATCGGAAATTCTTATGTCTAGAATATGGGCCTAGATAATCAGATGATATTTTACATATCATGGCTCTATCCGTAAGTGCTATGTGGGATGGCAGGTGACTTAGCATAATCTGGGTGCTATGTACTAGTATCATGGTTGGTGAGAGTACTGATGAAAGCCACATTGAAAACTTGTAATTGGCAAATATTGGGTGGACAAGGAAATGATACATGAGGAATATATTTTCTGATGCCAGTTTCTCAGAAAATGATACTACTAATGTCAGTTTGCATAAAGAATGTGCTTCTGTGCATGTATCTCAGATTTGAAGATGCCCATGGGCATTGCTATGGAGTATGCTCTGACCACAACAATAACAAGAATGGTGGGGTAGTGCACAAATAAAAAGACTGAAAAAACAACAACAACAAACTGTTGTCATAATGCTATATACTGTCACTTGCTAACACTGCTATTGGTTATACAATGTAAAAATATCCCCATCTGAAACACATTTTTCACTGGGCTTATCAAACCAGTAAATTAAAAGAGGGGCAAAATATCTGCAGAAAGCAAGCAAAATTTCTGGGATACCAACTTTTAAAATCCTCTTCACTCTACAGTGAACAGTTTGAGCTACATCACCCCAAAAAAACCAGGGGGATAATAAAGTAAAACCATCTTGGTCACCCTTAACCACTGAGTGATACAGATTGAATCAACTCCACCCCCTGGCCATCAAATTAATTATCAAAAACCATAAGCAACTAAAATACTTAAATGCATCACAAGCAACTAAAATTGTTTAAAAAAATTAAAAAAACGGATAGTGAAAGCAAACTCCTATCTATTGAGTACATTCAAAATTTCTACTTCAGTTTAATTTTAACAAAAGTTAAATGTGTACATTCAATTACTTACATTGCCTAATAGAAAGAGATCATCACTAGGATGAAAAACTATAAGACCAAAATATCACAAAAAATAGGGTCAGGTGAAATGTCAGAAAAACATTCACAGCATCTTCAAGCAATTTTTAAAGCCAGGCACACTGACTAAGCCATGAAACACCAGATGATAGTTAATCACTATTTCAAGACATGTCTACCAGGAAAGCACTGAAATTACATAGAGAGACCACAGAAGAACACCAGTTTCATCTACTATATAAGTCTGCTAGGCAGACACTCAGTAAAAACCTGGAGATACAGGAAGAATAACAAAAACCTAGACACTACATAGAAACAGATGCAATAACATCTGTATATGTAAATTTAAAAAAAAAATTAATTTCAATTAACCAAATCATATGATTTCATTACTTTCCATTATTAACACACAGACACACACATACTAACAAACAACCAAGATTGCAGAAGCATGTGAAGGTGAAGCATATATGTTCTCCTGTAATGCATGTACTGTAACACATACCCTTATGTAAGACATACCCACCTATAAAACATACTCTCCAGTAAGACCTATCCTCCTGTAAGACATGTGCTCCTGTAAGATATGTCCTGCTGCTATAAATGTCCTCCAAAAAGACATGCCACCTACAAGACATACCTTCCAGTCGGACCTATCCTCCTGTTAGTCACATCTTCCAGTAAACACATTTTCCTGTAAAATGTACCAACCAGAAGACATATTCTCCCATAAGACATGTTTTCATACAAAGAATGACCTCACATAAGACATACACTCCATACAACATGTCATCCATAACATATGTGCTCCCATAAGACATGTCCTGCCCTAAGACAACTTTGTGACCACAGCCCACCGAAGATTGCATAGGATGGTAGAATTAGAGGAAGTATCAGAGAGAAGACCAATTAATATCTGGGTGATTGAAGTCCAAGAGATTACTAAATGCATATCATAACAAGAGATTACGACTCAAACTCATCAGAACTAACTTCAAAAGGAAGCATTTGATTGCTAGCTGAGGCAACTTGGAGGAAGCTGGGTGGAGGAGTGAAGCACTGAGGGGCAGGGAGTGGGAAGCTCCAGACTGAGGTATCTGTGCCTGGGGAGGAACAAAAGAATGAAGGACTATCCAGCTTCCTCACCCATGAAATATTGGGCAAGACCCAAAGGTATGATGCCACATTGGCCAATATAAAAGAGAAAGCATACAAAGGTGGTGGGATTTACTTTGGAGACAGGACATAATGATAAGAGAGCCATATCATGTGTTATGAAAGGAGCTAATTATTGTGCCAAAGGTAGCCCTAAATAAGGTTTTATGAATGGCCCACAACACTCCTATTGCAGGACATTTTAGTCGGGATAGGATGTTGCATGCAATAAGAGCCAGATTGGATTGGCCGGGTGTGGTCAAGGACGTGGAGGAAATGTACAGTTCCTGCCCTGTATATCAAAATGTAGGCCCAGCTGTAACAGCTATAGCTCCCTTATGTCCCTTACCCTTTATGAAAGAGCCCATTAAGAGAATGGCTATAGACGTAGTAGGATCCCTGATCCACACCAAATCTGGAAATAAGTTCATTCTAGTCGTAATGGGCTATGCAACTAAGTGACCTGAGGCATTTACCTCAAGAAACGTAACCACCGAAGTGGTAGTCCATTGTCTTGTGGAGATGACAGGTAGAATTGGGGGGCCCCTGAGGAATTATTATCGGATAATGGTTCTAATTTTATGTCCAAGGTAATGAAATTAATTTGTGAGGCTACTGGGATTAAGCCACTTAGGACATACCCTTAACATCCCCAGACCAATGACATGGTTGAGAGGTTAAATTCCACATCGGAAAGGCTGCTAAGAAAACTAGCCCAAGACTTAAAAGCTGAGTGGGAAAATACTTGCCTTACGTGCTTTGGACCTACCGTGGCATGGTACATAAAAGAATGGGATTCTCCCCTTACAATTGTTATTCGGGAGGGAGATAAAAATGCCCCTGGATTAAAAGGTGTGTTACTGGAGGGTGAAAGAGAAAGAGAATGAGAGTGGTGTGACAGAGTACATAAAACATTGTGAGCAAATACACAATTAATCAGAGACTTGGCAATTGAGAAAGAGGTTAAAGAAAAGACCAAGAGAAAAAACATTACTACAGTATCAAAATGGAAGATCGAACCTTTGCTTTAGGAGATTTTTCTATGGTATTTAGTCCAACCTTAAAGAATAAATTACTCAACCAGTGGTAAGGACCCTACCCAATTACTGAAGTTGTAACTCCTGTAACCTACTGGGTAGATGATGGAGAAAAGAATTAGAAACCCCAAACATACCATGTGAATGGCATGTGGAAGTAGCATGTCCCCACTGCAGCTGTCTTTCTCAGTCAAGATGAGGAGGTAGTCCCAGTAACAAACAATATAGGTTGGAAAAAATGTTAACAACTCTTTATCACCTGTAATGGGCTCATGAATAGTTTATTATACCACCACCAAAATCCCACCAAAATTCATCAATGATAATATCTTGTTTCAGGCAAAAATCAAAGATGGCCGCCAGCATAAAGGGCCCAATATTTAAATGAACCTACATTTGGAACTAGAAATGATTTTAAGTATAAATTTCAACAATAAAAGAGAATACCTATTCATTTGCTGACACACTGGAAGTTGTCAGTGGTGAAGGTATGACTTGAAGGTCAAAATCAGGTCAAGTTGATCATAATGAGTCAAAATATTATATTATTCTTGTATCTGCATAGTTTGACTTAGGCTAGTATAAAGCATGTTTTGTACTACTTTTAAATGTCGGTTGTCCATATCTTGAAAATTTATCAAAATGGCTTGATTATTAATTGAAATCAAATTTGAAGTAGGAATCTTATTATAATTCACAATTTGTTCATTTGTTAGCCATCTCCTCCCAGACCCTTGGGCCTAAAAGATTCAAATTTTCAAAGGTTGATGAGGGGTACCTGAGGATGGTTTTGGGCAGAAATTTAATAAAGACTGTAGCTGAACCCTGCCTGTATGGCTGGTTTTTCCCCAAAATTTCCTGGGGAGTGGGGGGCTCAATTTCATGCATGAGTAACCACCAAGCTTCATTGTGATTACTACAAACCACAAATACATCTAAATACATTCTAAGTGAGGTCAATGAAAGGTGCCCAAAACCATTTCCTATTTCTCTGTAGGCTGAAGCACCTTGGAGAAGATGGCAGACAGACAGACAGACAGACAGACAGACAGATGGACAGACAGACAGACACACAGACATGTTACTCTCAAAGTCAAGTTGTGTATGCATACCATGTTTTAAGTCTTTTGCTCCAAGGGTTCGTCTGGTAAAAGTACCATTTTTTTGGCCTTTTTTTGGGCGTGACATAAAGACAGAAGTGGATGTGGTCATATACATATACTTAAAATATTTCCCAGATCCTATTGATTTTAAATATATATGAGTTCATGGGTCTAACTCCATAGGTTCAAATGTTTTTGATGAAATATCTTTTTTGGCATTTTTAGCCTTTTACACAGGAAAAGGAGAAGCCCATGTTGCTCCCAGAGTAAAGTCGTATATGCATACCAAGTTTTAGATCTGTAGCTCCAAGGGTTTTTCTGGCCAAATACCATATTTGGCTATTTTTTGTTATCATGGTAACCATTTCCCGAAATCTTTTGCTATGTTTAAGTTGGGTCAAAACCTATTATCATGCCAAGTAAAAAAATTTTAAAGTTTAGCAGTAATAGTAACCAGTATCTTAAAAGGGTTTTTTTTTTTATTTTTATTATTACTAGGAAATTCCTTTACAAACAACATTCCCAAATGGAGGAGCAACGCACTGAGGGGTCCAAGATGGTTGACCAGACTGAGGAGTTTGGAGCTGAGGATGGAAGTGACTTGATGGACCTGAATGAAAAAGGAGAGGAGATGGATGAAGCAATCTCTCCAGAAGAATTCAAGGAGGGGCAATACAGCAACCCAGTTTTAGGTTAGTAAGGGACAAAGCACAGGTAGCCCCTACTTTTGGGAGAATATTTATTGTTAAGGAAACCATATTGTGATGCAGGAAGGGATCTAGTTATAGTTCCAAAAGGGGCAAGGAATAAGTTGATGAGACTAGCCCACTACTAGTGGGAACCATTATATCCTGATTGCCATGGACTATAACACAAAGTGGCCTGAAGCCATTGCCCTTAAGAATGCTACAGCAGAGACCATAGCAGATTGTTTGGTAGATCTATCTTCCAGAGTGGGTTTGCCAGAGGAGCTATTGACAGATAATAGGACTAACTTTATTGCTAAAGTGATGTACTGCATATGTACCTTGCTAGGCATTAAAAGGATCAAGATATCACCATACCATCCCCAAACCGATGGCATGGTCGAACGATTTATTCGACTGTGAAAAGATTATTAAGGAAACTAATCCACAGTTCTAAGATATAATGAGATAAGTGCCTACCCTTCATACTTTGGGCTTATCGAGGTACACTCACAAAACCACAGGGTTTTCCCCTTATCACCTCCTGTATTGGCGGGAATTGAAGATGCCCCTTGACCAATTAGTTAGGTACTGGAAGGGAAAGGAGAGTGAGAATAAAACAGACAGCCTAGAGTACATACAAACATTTCAGGCACACATGGAGATAGTCAGAGAGTCGGCTAAAGAACAAGAAGTCAAACAAAAGGCTTACCTGAAACAGCATTGTGATAAGAAGGCAGTGGATAAAAGTTTGAAAGAGGGTGATTTTGTACTGGTATTTAGACCAAGGAAACAAAACAAGTTATTAAATGAATGGCTAGGTCCATACCCAATTACAGAAATGGAAACCCCAGTCACTTACCGAGTAGACATGGAGAAGAAAAAGAAGCCCAAGGTATACCATGTCAATTGTATGAGGAAGTGGCATAACCCCACCGCAGCTGCTTTCCTCAGTCAGGATGAGGGGGTGAAGGAAGCTGGAGAGGGTAGGAAAGAAGATACACAAGCCCATATGCCATTGCACTAACTCTGGGAATTACAAAGTTTTAAAGAGAAGTACCAAGATGTGTTACATGATGTACCTGGGAGGACGGGCCTGGTTGAATGCGTTATACCAACAGGAGATGCTTATCCAATATGACTGCCCTCTCATAGGTTAGCTCATAAATCCCAAGAAGTGTTGAGGGAGGAGATATGAACATTGTTAGACCAAGGCATCATAAAACCCTCAACCAGTCTGTGGGCACCACCAATAGTTCTAGTGGCCAAAAAAGATGATAGTTTAGCTGAAGAGATGTACCTTTGCTAATGCTGCTAATGCCAGCTGTGGCTACGTTGGTTATATTATGGGCAGTGGGGAGATAAAACCAATGGAGGGTAAAGTGTCAGCCATCAGAAATTTTAAAAGGCCAATTACGATAAAGGATGTGAGATCAATCTTAGGAATGTGTGGATATTAATGATAGTTCATTAAACAGTTCTTAACCATAACAACGCCTCTAACTGAGCTCATCCAGAAGAGTATGCCCAACTAAGTCATGGAATAGTAAGTGTGACAAAGCCACCTCCATGTTGAAGAGTCTACTCACTGAAGTACCTATATTATCTACACCGGACTGGACTAAACCATTCATATTGCAAATTGATGCCTCAGCATTTGGATTGGGGTATATACTCCCTCAGATTAATGACCTGGGGGGAGGAAACACCTATAGAATTCGCATCAAAGAAACTCTCTCCACCTGAACAAAACTATTCTGCTATAGAGAGAGAGGCCCTGGCAATTGTAAAAGGAAAAAAACACTGAAGAACTTACCTCGAAGGGAATCCATTTGTAATACAGACAGACCCCAATCCTCTGACCCACCTAGCAAATCTGAAGGACAGCCATGTAAGGTATGGTAGGCCCTATCTCTCCAACATTATCAGTTCAAGGTTGAACACCAAAGTGGCAGAGCTAATGCCAACACTGATTGTCTCTTCCAAGAGCCTGAGTCAGCAACTAAGGTTGAGGGAGTGTCAGAGCTACAAGAGGAAGACCAATTCTGAACTAATACAAATATGGTTGCCCATGAGAGGCTGGCTAAACACAGGAGTTATGAGAATTTTGTAATTAATATGAATGTAGGTAACCAAGAGATGCTAGATAAGGACTTTTAAGAGAAGTCAAATGAGAAGGATTAAGCCGGCCCTGGGAGCAGAGGCCCAGAAAGTAGCCACAAACTGTAAATTATAAAAGACAGAGATAACTGAGTATAATTAGTTCTCCACTAACTACTAGAGATTGTATCACTGTGCATAATTCCGTGTGTGCCAATATTGACTAAGATCTATTGTTGTTACTGAGACAGACAGTTCACCTGCTCAGCTTTATGGTACTTATCTACTTAGCATGAGAACTCAGCTTCTGAATCTACTGCTGAAAACAAGAGCAATGTGGTAGCCTTTGTATATTTACAGTAGGAAGATTATATATAGACTAGGAGCAGTGTAGCTATCCTGGTTGTCAGAGTAACAGTAGGCTGAAACTAGGATAGCTCTCACAGGGCCTGAGACGGTGATGTGCTTAAAATAGTGATGAGTGGTTGGTAGGCCTTTCTCAATTATGCTAGCAATATTTTAGCCTAATTTGTAGCTGGGAGCATAGCTAATTGGTAATTCTGAGCATAATTGATAACTTTGAAGTATAAATGATAACTCTGGAGCATAATTGGTCAATCTGGAGCATATTTGGTAACTCAGGAGCATAATTGGAGCATTGTGTGAGTAGAGAAAATCTGAATACCTGTACTCTATCACTTTTCATATCATTGATTAACAGTATGTTTTCTTGGAGTATGGAAGACAAAAACTGAATTGTCTCTGCCAATATATTCAAGCACACATTAGTGATCAAGCTGGAAAAAGCTCAAGCTTTAGGAGTTTTGTTTCATTTATTGATGATGTATTTTGAGATAATAATTCACATTTTCTTGAGTCACTATCCAACCCTACAAGGAGCACACAGCTACAAATGGAACTGGCTATTACTGTAGATGTTTTTGTCAAAGCAACATACAATATTAAAAAAGATAGACCCTTAGCATTGTCACATATGAACATATCTTTTGTTTCCTCTGGTGCAATTACAGGGCATTATACCAATACTACTGCTATTTGCACATAAACTGCCTAGTGGTAATTAAAGGCTTTATCAGAAACTGTATGACTATGCTTTATCATGTGTAAAACCAGCTTACAATTATTTTTGGTTGAAGTTATACAATAATCTCAAAGTAACATTGAATGCATTCCAAACAGCCCAATTTTTTTTAATTTTTTTTTTATCCTAGCAGGGTGTATGAATGTAATCTACCAGTATTGCTATTGAAAATTTAAAATCTTCCTCTTTTTCACTGTATTAATTAGGTATAATTTGAAAAACTGAGGCATCAAAGTATTAATCCTAACATGTGGGTTCTTCTACTGAGGTTTGAAATTACAGTGGTGGCAAAAACACGAGGATGAACTACCAAGGTGGTCCAGTGCTGGCAAACAAGTAATTCCAGTACAGCCATCATCAGCTGCAGCTGAAAGATGCTAACAATTTTTTCAATAAAAATAAAACTATTCTAAGGAAGAATGCTGATCACTTTTGCATTTTTCATTTTTTTGGTTGGCACTTTATACAGTTGGCTTTTGTTTAAAATAAATACTTTTTTTTGTACCTCATCAAATTAACAACCAATATTTAGGAATATTACTTAAATGTGGAGCATAATCAGTACCTTTAGAAACATTATTGGCATTTTTTACTACTATAATTGGTCCAAAATGTTGCATAAAATAATAGCATAATTAGTCCAAAAATTAGCATAATTGGGATAGGACTAGTGGTGGGGGCTTGAGGAAGTGGTGGGTGGCTGGGGCAGTGGGTGGACTTCAAGATGTGGTGGGTGCCTGGGGCAAAGGTGGAGGCATGAGATCAACCTCTGATATTTGTATGATGAACACTTTGGTTCAATAGAAAGAGGAAAGTGTGAGTCCTCAATCCTCCTTTGAAAGGTGTGATAGTTCCAGAATAATTTAAAAGAGAGAGAGAGAGAGTTTACCTCTCCCATGGTGACCACCTTGATGTGGTGGAGAGGTTTTTGAACCAAGAGCCACTGAACAATTTAGCAATAGCATAATTTGAATAAATGAAAATAAAAGACCAGTGTAGTGATGACCCAGAAAGGGGGGGGGGGGGGGGGGGGGGGGGGGAAAGGGGTATTTGCTTCTGATCAGGTTTTTTTCTTGTACAAACCAACCTCCTGCTGGGGACTGCTGTGCTTTCATCACCTTCCCTCAGTTTTCACACCTTTTTTTTTTTGTACTTAAAATTTAATTTCCTCAATATATGGTACTCAAAAAAATATATATATAATTATTGACTAGCCCACCACACCAGATAATGTCTGTAAAATTGCATCAAAATCTATTCATCCATTGAAAAGCCTGCAACATAATTACCTTACTTTAGAGATATTATTTATATGTGATATTTTTATGTACATCTTAGTCCACACAATTTGAATCTGGTTAGCAAGAATTTCTGCCTTATTAGAAATTTTCCTAGGTCCCCACATAGAAATAAGACAAAATATTTTGAAGGGAAAAGATTCTAAAAATTGAATTGCCCAAACAAACAATACCCATTGCTATTACCTCCAGTTGAGTTTTGCTACTTCAGAAATAAGCCCAGATTTTCCAGCAGCAAGCAGGTGAGCTTTTCCTCTTCTTACTACTTATTGCTGGTCAAAATCCCATGGGGAATACCCCCATGAAGAAATACCCAGCAAGAAATACCAAAAATTTGCCTCACTGAAAGCTGTGAATTTATCTCTTTTTTTTCTTTTTTTTTTCATATTCAGCAGTGACAAGAATCTTTTTAGTTCATCTTATAATGATGGCAAGAAAGTCTTGGAATTTTTTTTTACCATCTGAAATTACCAACTACTTTAGAAGAGCAGATTTTGTTATACCATCAACACATTTTGAAGAGGTTGTGGAGAGTGAATTTATTTCATATTTTGAAACTGATTTGGATGTAGACTGCAGCTTTGAGGAGTATATATGAAGTGATAGCCAATTACAGTGCAGTCCTATGCTAAGCAGTGCAGATAATGTAGCCTCCCTAGGACAGAGCACTGAAGATGCATAAGACAGTTGTGGGTCCTCTGATACTCTGGCAACCAGAGCAGCTGACAGGATCCCTGGCACACAAGCTAGGTCTCACTACCCAACTCATACACCACCCCTCTATTAGTGGCTGGTTCACAAAGTGAGTTCTCAATGATAAGTTTCATAAACTGATCCAGTGAAATGCTTGTATAAGGCAATAGATTCTTTTACAATACTTGGACTACAATTATGCACAATGATATTATCTCTGGTAGTAGTGAAGAACTTAATTATATTCAGTTATCTCTGTATTTTATACTTTATAGTTCATGGTTACTTCCTGGGCCTCTGCTCCCAGGGGCCAGCTGAATCCTTGTCAAGTGAGTTCTCATAATAGTCCTTATTCAGCATCTCTTGGTTACTCACATTCTATTAACTACAGAATTCTCATAACTCCTGTCTTTATCCAGCCTCTCTTGGTTACCCACATTTGTATTAATTTGGGATTGGTTCTCCTCCTGTGGCTCTGATAAAAGTGATGTTGATGCAGGTGACCCTCTCCCTTCAGTTACTTTCTATCAAGCTCACTCTAAAGCTTACCGCTATGCCCTTGTGCAGAGAATGGTACTGAACCACCTTATGATCAATTGGAACAACTTGAGACTGAGTTGCTGAAAGCTCATAATAATTCATTGACAAAAATATTCATAACTGATTAGGCTGTAAAGCAATAATATATAAATACAAACAAAAATAGTTCAGGACCTTGCCCTTTTTTAATAGTATGTGATCCATGCTTACTTCCCTAAACATTTACACATTACATAATGTAATAGTGATCTGGAATTAGCTGATGATTATATCTTCTTACCTGTGTACAAATCAATAACACACAATGACATAATACATGTGCAATAACCTGGTACATTGAAAACATGAAACCTGATATTTCACATTTTTACCATTAATGGTGTGATTTTAAATTAAGAGAAATTCTTATAATTCAAATTTTTTATTAATTCAAATTTTTTCTAGGGAATATTAAATTTGAATTATGTGGACTATGCTGTATATATATATGTATATATATGTGTGTAGGATAACCTGCCAAATGGCTGAATTAATTTGGTTGAAAATGACTGGGCTAGGTTCCATTTTCCCATACCGAATTGTTCAAGAAAGCAGTAGACTTCTTATTCCTCTGAACATCATCATCACCACTCATCTGATCTCAAACATCTAAAATCTGGATTAATCAAAAACCAAAAAAAATTGATAAGTACTTTTTTTTTCATTCCCACTTCTCCTTATAGTATTATGACTAGATGACCCTTTGCAGCTTCAAATTGCAAGGTAGGGATATTTATCTAAAGAGTTTTTGACCCTCAATTTCACACAACTCAATCAACAACATAATTGTAAATCAATCAATCGATAAGACTTTCATGATACACAATATTTCTTTTCTTTTGATCAAAATATCTCTGGATAGCTATGTGGGCATAAGAAGGGTTGCAAACTCTTGATACATCCCCATGGAGTTCATTATGGGTGAAACCTTGTTCCTCCAACACAGCTCTCACTATCCTTAGTCCAACCATCTACTTTTCTTTTCTTCCTTCTGGTTTCTTGTACAATAATTCCTCATTTGAAAACCATTTATTCTCAGAAATAACCACTGAGTTTGTGCAACTGACACATAACCACCTATCCATCCTTTAAAAAAAATCTGGAAAGAGGCTATTTCACATCTTTAAAAAATTAACGTTTAACTCTTTTTTTTACCCTTTTCTTAATTCCTTCATGAATTTCCCTTGTTCCCTTGCAATTTTTTGGTCTATTGTAGAATGTTGTTTATGAGGAAACTAATGCATGTTAAATCCACACTAACATACTACTAACAATTAACTACTAAGCATTTTCTCTCTCCTTTTGTTAGTTAATTTTGTTTTTCATGTATTAAATGGAAAAAATAAAGTATATAGACTGTACACTGAAGTTAGCAAGCATGTTAATCAAACCACTTCATCCCCCACACCCCTGTATTACCACTAGGATGATAACTACTACCATTATTGTGTACTCATCCATTAACTCTTTCTGGTATTATCATGAAGCAGGTAAGGTTTCATAATGCCATGTCATGCTTGTCAATCAGGTGGGCAAGCATGATTGACTATCAATAACAGGAATGTAAAATTTTACTTTTCAATTAATTGTATAAAAAGTTTAAAATTTTTTTTTACTTATACTATAATTTAGGTTAGTCCAATAATTATCTCCTCTCACTCTTCTTTATGAGGTGATTCGAGAACAGGTGACTTGAAAGAAGTTCTCCTACCCCTGCCTTGCCATCTTGGTGAAGAAGAGGAAGTTGGTATCCTATTGGAAGCCCTGTCTGTCAGACCACTTCAGCACAGGCTTACTTCCTTGCATTCCTGTGGAACAAGCACAACTGCTGGATGCTCCCCAGACATCAGCAATACAAGGAGGTGCGAATAATTGCATTAATACATGAATGTATGAGTCAGAATATACTAGAATTACATTTTTTATATTAGATTTGACACTGATACATACATGCTCAATTTGTTTATATTATTGTATCTTGTAGCATGAGTCTGTCTCCTCTTCTTACAATAGACATGGTCCTATCTCAGTTCTATGTTCCCTCCATGGAGGAGAAAATCAAAACAATAGGAATGAATCACCCTAAAGAAGAGTCAATTCCTATGAAGCAGCCACCAATGCTACTCCATGAAGCTCAGGATATGCTGGAAAGGCATCGTACAAGTTTCCTTAACCAGCAAGGTGTTCAGATTAGAAACAGATTGGAATCATACCTGAAACTTGACACAGATGTGGATAATCAAAACACATGGCAGTTTGATGTATCAGAGTACGGTAGTACTCTCTATGTAGGGATGATCACCAAACAAAATGGCAGCCTCATTGACTAATACAACATGAAGCTTCACTTTCTCTGCTATGGCTCAAACCAAGGCCACAAAACTCACCTGTAGTCCATATAAGCTGCAACACAAACTGTTAAGATAGTTTCGGTCCTCCAAATCAATCGCTAAAGTAGCAAGCAGAGACTCATCAAAATCACCAAATGTTCATCTTTCCTCTTATTATTTTTCTTCAGTTCCATGGCTAGAGCCTAGCTGGATACAGCAAATCATGCAATAGTCATATGAACAGCTTGCTATTTCTTTGAACTAGGTCCACGATCTCATGCTAACAAACTATCTAAGTATATCCCAGACTAATAGCTGCAGTTTTAAGTTGAAGCCGTCAATTTAACACTACCAATTCGTCTGGGCATACAATTTAAAACTGGTTCATGCATTAGGCTATGAATATCATTAAATAATAATTTTAAAAGGGGTTGAGTCCCAATTTTCAGATCATGAAACTCCAAAAATTCCACTAACAGCAAGTCTCTCAACTACTACTACCACCAGAACTACTACTACCACCAGAACTACTACTACCACCAGAACTACACCTCCAAATCTTAAATGTAAGTCAAATTCTTAGCTAAATTTGTTACAGCAAGCCATAGCTTTGTTATAGCTAGCTAACTGTTAATTCTTTCTGCTTTTGGCAGTGAGCCTCTCTGAAGCTCTACACTGCTGACAGTGAGCCTCTCTCTCTCTGAAGCTCTACACTATCAACAGCAGCTTCTACTAATGCTACTGGAACCACTACTTGAGCCACATTTTAAACATACATATCTGACAGTGTGCAAAAACTAAAGGAAAGAAGTGAAAATAAAAAATATTTATTAGAAATAAAATTGGTAGGTAGAGATACATGTCAGCAAATTGTGCAGCAATAAAAATTCTGTGGCAGTGTATGTTACAAAACTCCCTACTTCACCAATTCCACATTCTCACGTAATATTTGGATGTTGAAAAACTTGCACATTTTCTTGAAATGTTTTTTGGACAAGTAATATCTCCTTGTGACTAATTAGAATCATGTCTGCAAAGGAAGAGATGCTTGTGATTTCAGTGTGCTATTTCATAGTGCATGACCTCTCCTTGCTGGGGTAAATAAACCAGATAGATAAAGTCTGTTTTCGCTGAGTTGAGCCCTGGGGAAATGTTAATAACTTGGCCAATACTTAATGGATTTCAAGATTTCAAGGACCAACAGACTCATGATGCTCCAGACGTTCTTTTAGCATTATTCCTGAAGAAACTAACCATCCCTAGGAAAAGTTAGCGGTATATCCCATAAGCAAGTACACAACATTCCACCAAGCGTTAATTGACCATATGGAATGCAAGCTGTCACAAACCCATCTAAGATGGGTTTCACCAGACAACTGGAGCCCACAACTAAATCCAACCAGACTTGGGTAACCCCAAACAACTACAACTATACTAATAATATAGCAATAATTGGAGAGAAAGTCTTTTCTCTCACACACACTCAATGCACAGCACTCTTAAAAATCAAGAACAAATCTTAGCTTTCCAAGAAGACTCACCAAATCACATTTTCATTAACTCAAATCTGGTACTCTGTGTGTGCATGTGTTCTGTTCAGCCAATCAGCTTCTTCCCACCTTTAGCACACACAACATACATAATTGAACAATACAAAACACAGTCCATTTATTAACTACCACAAACCACATATCTGTTTAACAGTAAACAAATCACAGTACAGGTAATAATGCTAATAATATGTTCTTCTTTCTCTTGTCTTGTCTTTGAGACTTCTCAGCTCATTCCCTGACATCACCTTCCCCCTCTCCTGTGATGACGTAGTCTTCACATCATACACCCTCTCTGATTCACTCACTGTCTCCGTTCCACTCACTGCATCTGATCCATTCACCACTGCTGGTCCATTCACCACTGCCGGCCAGTTCACCCCCAGTCTTGACAATCCATCTGCATTCCCATTGAGCTTTCCCTGCCTGTACAGGATCTTGAAACGAAACGGCTGCAAACTCAAACTCCACCGAGTTAGCCTAGAGTTGTCTTTCCACATGCGTTCCAACCACTCCAAAGCTCGATGATCAGTGACCACAACAAATTCCCAACCCAACAAATGCATCCTGAACACCTGTACTCCTAATTTGACAGCTAAGCATTCCTTTTCAATAGCGCTATAGTTCTCTCTCGGCAGGAACTTTTTGCTGAAGTATGAAACTGGGTGCTCCTCCCCCTCTTTATCAACCTGCCCCAGCACAGCCCCCATTCCCCTATCTGAAGCATCTGTTTGCAGGACAAACTCTCAGGTGTAGTCCGGGCTTCTCAGGACTGGCTGGCTGCACATTGCCTCTTTCAAAGTCCTGAATGCCACCTCACACTGGTCACTCCACATCACCTTGTTAGATCTACTCTTTCTCGTGAGATCCGTTAAAGGGGTAGCCACAGCAGAATAGCTCGGTATAAATTTTTTCCTGTAGTAGCCACTTAACCCTAGGAATATCCTAAGTTCCTTCTTCGTCAGTGGCCTACTAAACTGTCTTATGGCCTCCACTTTTGACTCCTCTGGCCTCACCATGCCGCCGCCTACTATGTGTCCCAGATACATGCACAACTTCATGCCACCTGGCACTTGGATGGTTTGGTTGTAAGGTTAGCTTTCTCCAACCTCTTCAACACATTCTCTATCTGTATTAGGTGGTCTTCCCATGTAGCACTAAACACAACTATATCATCCAGATATACCACAACATATTCCTCCATCCCCTTGAAAACTCTGTCCACAAGACGTTGGAATGTGGCCGGGGCTCCATTTAACCTAAAGGGCATGACCTCAAACTGAAATAGACCATGACCTGTGACAAAGGCTGTCTTTTGCTTAGCATTCTCTGCCATGGGTACCTGCCAGTATCCCCATGCTAAGTCCAGCGTTGTTAGGTAAGTGGCTCCGCCCAACTTATCTATGAGCTCTTCAATGCGAGGCATGGGGTAGGCATCTAGTGCAGTCAGAGAATTCAACCTTCGGAAGTCCACACACAACCTTGTCGTTCCATCCTTCTTTTAACAAAGACAATCGGTGCTCCCCAACTACTATTAGACTCCACAATAACACCATCTTCCAAGATCCTACCCAGTTCCTCCTTTAACCACACCCTATGACACTGGGGAACCTGGTAAGATGTAAGCCAAATGGGTTTGGCTCCTCCCACATCCACATTATGCTGTACCAACTCTGTTTTTCTGGGTATCCCACTCATGACTTTCACATGTCTTCTCAGCACCTCCCTTACTTCCTTCATCTGCTTCACACTTAACTCTTCCCCCAAACATGGATTCTCATCTTTCTCATCTCTCTCCCAAGTTGAGATATCTGTTTCAGCCTCTTCTTCCTCCTCAACCCAAAGGTTTTGTGCCACTGGCTCCACCCACAGCCGAAGCATGTTAATATGGTATATCTTTAGACACTTCCTTCCTTCCCCTACATCAACTTCATAATTCACTCTTCCCTTTCGTGCAACCACACTATAAGGTCCCTGCCATTGAGCTTTTAACTTGCTTGTTGATGTTGGCAGAAGTACCAACACCTTGCTACCTACTTTTAACTCCCGCTCCCTTGCATGCTGATCATACCACTTTTTTTATTATCATTTGCTTTCTTCACGTATTCCCCAACTAGACCTACCATGGCCTCCAACCTTTCTCTCATAGTCAACACATAGATTAGAACATTCTCCCCACTCGATCTCTCACCTTCCCATGTTTCATGGATGACATCCAGCGGGCCCCTCACTTGTCTGCCATACATGAGCTCAAAGGGCGAGAACCCAGTGTTCGCCTGTGGTACTTCCTGATAGGCAAACAAGACGTATGACAGTAATCTGTGTCAATCCTTTCCTTCTTCCATGATCTGTCTCAGCATCGCCTTGAGGGTCTGGTTGAAATGTTCTACCAATGCATGAGTCTGTGGATGGAAGGACTTGTTCAGATAGTCCTTACCCCAAGCATTCTGTACCACCCATCAACCGACTCATGAAGTTGGTACCTTGGTCTGTCAACACTTCCCTAGATATCCCTACCCTAGAGAAGAAACACACACATGCCTTGCTTCAACTGATCTCAATGGAATGGCCTCAGGGTACCGAGTGGCATAATCACAGATAACTAATATGAACCTGTGCCCGGCCCGACTCCTGGTTAGAGGTCCCACAATATCCATTGCAATCCTCTCAAATGGAACATCAATAACTGGTGAGGTGATTAATGGCACTGGGCAAACTTTCCTGGTATTAGTTTCTGACATTGGGCACAGGATCGGCAGTAATTTGCCACATCTTTGGTAATATTAGGCAAAAAAAACCTCTGCCTAATCCTTTGTGCTGTCTTATTCCTTCCCAAATGCCCAGCTAATGGTATGGTATGAGCTACCTGTAACACCATGGCTCTACACAACTTGGGTAATACCAATTGCTCCCTTGCCTTTCCCTCTTCCATAACTACTCCACCCTTGTGGTATAACAATCCACCATTCCAAAAATATTCTCCCTCCTTAGCCACTTCCCGATCCTTTACACCCTTCCTCACCTCCTCCAAGGTTTGTATCTGTAAGCTGCTCCTGTCCCAGCTCCATTGCAGACAGTTCCAAATCATGTTCCAGTTCAGCTTCACTCCTGGTCCATGCATTCCTCCTTTTTGAGATTTGGTTAGCTTAGTTCGCTCTCTGTCCCCCTCAAACATTTCCTCAGAGAAGTTAGGTAGAGCCTGATCCAGCTCCCATGTGTCTACCAACTCATCCTGAGTTTCTCCCTCCGATATCACAGCCCCTCCATCACGTTGGCCTTGGTTTTGTCCACTGTATTGGATCCACTCTGACTCTCCACCTTCTCTTCCATACCACCAGTCTCATCACATGTTTCAGCATCCTGCCTACTCTGTCGACTTTGTGCTCAAGTCATGACCAGATACCCCTCTTCACCGGCTTCATCGATGCCCAGCAGCTCTGCCAACTCTGGCACATCAATTCCCAACAGAACTGCAACTGGTAAATGATCTGACACTCCAGCTCATACCTTGAGCTTCCTTCCTGAGACCTCCAACTCTATTAGTGCCACTGGATACTTCCTCATATCCCCATGCACACACTTGAGTTCAACTGTCTCCTCCGTTATCCCTCCTTTCAGGACAAGGTCCTTCCGCACAAGTGTCTGTCCACACCCCGTATCCAGGTGACAAAAAATATATAATAGTTTTAAAAATTCTTTGCAGGAATTGTGTTAATTCAACTATTTAATTTAACCAGCATATGTATGTTAGGACTTCATGAAAAATTAAAACCAGATTTTTATCCCAAATATAGAGATTTTTTGAGGATTTTATTTTGGATCTCCAGATTTTTATGACTCCCTGGGTTGGCAGGTCTGGAGCATACCTCAGCATCTAGGAAAATCAGATGTTTTAAAACTTGGCAGCAGTGTCCCTGAAATATTAAAAATTTGATCTTCAGGTATGCTATTCTGTTTGTTTGTTTTTTTTTGGTTGTAAGTAATAAATAGCTAAACTTTTAATAAGTCAAAATTCTGATGGTGTGTTGGCCAAGTAGGAAATAGATGCTCATTTCATGATAATATTGGTGCCATCCTGGAAACAAGAGCTGCTTTTTGTCTAATACTATAGTAGATAGTTCTATGATGAAGTAAACACACTGGATTAGATGCAGGCAGCTGACTCTTGTTTAATGTCTCCCCCCCCCCTAATAAAGTTTTAAATTAGGAGTATACCCCTAAAAACCTTGTACAGCAGGACAAAAAAAAATTTGGATTAACCTTTTTAACTTCAGTCTGACTTATGTAGGGATCTAAACGGTTAACTTTTTGTGCATTGGGCCATGCCTTAACTAACCTTTACTGACCAATGGATAGACACTAGCAAAACTAAAGCAGTGATCCCAATGGTTTCAGATGGACGTTTTTCACATACAGCTATCATTATACTTCACATCTCTGAATATTCTGATTCCAATTTCTTCCTTTTCATGCTATATATTCAAACTATTATTTACCTCACTGGATTATATTGTTTATATGCAATATCATCATAGATATCAACAACACTAATGTAAGAGAATGTGCTTCTTGTGTTGTATTAGCCAATTGTTTCTCCCCTGCCCCCTTTTTTTTATTACTGTTTGTCTGTGTATCTTGTGTATGCCATTGGTATGTTTTTCTATTGTTTTTTTTTGGTTTTTTGGGTTTTGATAATGTTACAGAAAATCATTGGAAATGGAAGTTTGAAGATTTTGGAGGCTTGTAGGAACTTTATTAGTGCAATCACATCTTTAAAGTTGAAGATTTTGGACCACTTCTATAAATATAACCAATAATTTTCGAAACAATTATGAACAATATTCTGTTATGATTAATATTCTGTGATGCCACAAATATTCATCCATTTGATCTTCAACACTTCAAAATGTTTGCAATGGTCAAGACTGACTTACCCTTGAACTCTTGGGAAGTTAAAAAGAATTACTTCAGCAAAACAGTTGTCTGTGTAGAGATAGAGATAAACAAAAATGATTACTTTAAATGAGAATGCTCACACATGTACACACAAATTCTCCTTGTTACTTATTGGATTAGGGACCTGAATAGATTGTTATTTGTAGATATTAACTCAAGCTGAATTGTTATTCATTAATTGATTTTTTTATTTTATTTATTCAGTAGATTTGTTACATGTAGATTACTGGCCTGAGTAGGAGGAAGCATACTTGCACACACATTCAAACATGCATTTGCAATTAGAGTATTATCATCAAATTAATTATTATAGTGTTATATTGTGATCTGCATTAAAGGGAAATCAACCTATTTAAAGGAGGCTGATCTCTGAAAATGAGAAGTTATCCTAAGCAGCTCAGTGTTGCCACCAAGCAGTGAATTTTTTTAACAAATTGTGAGAGAAAAGGTCTGATTGGGCAATTTCTAAAACTCACAAAATGCAGTGAATTTTCAGCAGGAGTAAAAGATTTCAAACAAAGTTAGACCATAGCCATGCAGAAGAAGATGAGACTGGAAGAGAATACCTTCAAGTTTCTGAGGAACATATTCTAAAGTTGCAGAAAGAATCAAGATCCTTACAAAGACAGCTCCATTCCAATTGCCACTCTTCATGCAAGGTACACTTGAGAGAGAACATTTGTGTCCACAATCCCTTCCATAAGATATTTCATCCCAGCTAGGAAGAACAAGAAGCTGGCATGGGACACCAGTACAGAGAATTTCTGGTTGGATCCAAATTCATACAAGGATCCAATGGGGGGAAATTTCCTTCTAAATGTTTGACCAGGGTTTGCTGAAAATTTTCTATCTTCCAATTTTTGAGTGCAGTTAAGGGGAGATTATGGCAAATATTGCAGTTGTCTGACTGCAGATGAATGGAGCACAAGGGAAATGGTGAAGCTGTGATTTCAAGGAAAAGCTGTAATATGCTCCAATATAAATTACATTGGTATTTCTGTAGTGATTTTCAAAAGCTGATGGAAGTAGTGAAAAAAGTAGTGATTTTGAGTTGAATCCATCTTTTATATAATACTGGTCTTAAGTCATGAGTATTTCAATAATACTTCTGTGAATAAAGAAGCTTGAATTACATTTGATTGGATACTCTCTACTCAGTGTCGTTATTCCTATTAAACCTCTTCCTGTATATTTCCTATTAAACCTTCCTGTAGGTTTGTGAGGCTAAAAGTGCCAGAAGTGGTACTTGGACAACTCTTGGACATTGGCTGGGTCACAGTTGGCCACACCCACTCTCCTACCAAACCACCATAAAATTATAACCCGCTTTTCAGAGTAGGCACATCCTACACAGTGGATAGTTTTAGTAAAAATAAATTAGATAACCTGATAATTAGGAAACAGGTTGGGTAACACTAGAACACACCTTTTCCTTTGGGCATGTCATATATCCCAGGCAATACCAGGTATATGCTGTTAGTATTGTAATAAATATGGTTATAATTTGAACGGGTCTTAGTGCAGACCACCTGACCACAACTCTTTCTGTAGGCATGTCTTGCTAAAATTGCCCAAAATTGAACTTTTGAAAACCCTGGGACTTACATTTCCAAAATTTACCATACTGCCCATCAGGACTCTGGGAGCGACATGAGCTGGGTCCCAACTCTTTTCTGGGTGTATCAATCCAAAATAGTTAGTACAAATGTATTATGTGCATGCTTGTACACACCTCTATACTGACAAAGCACTATCAACAAAACTTGCTCTTCAGGATAGAGACATTTTACATAAGGATGGCTTTTAGCTTGGCTAGGGCTATATCCTGAGAAACGTCAGGTGGTCTGTTGGTAACTTGGGACTATTGCATGTATTCAAAAAAAATTTTTATACAATTTGTCAGCATTTATATACATCGACTTCACATATTAAATATTTAAAACTATCACAAAACCTTTCATGCAAAATCACTCTAAAAGTGTACTTTCAGACAGGAGGCTTGACTAATGGTAATCTTCATACAATAATAATTGAACAATGGTTTTTCAAACAAAATGGCTTGTCTAAGCTCAGAGGAAAAAAAATAATGCTATTTTAGTGTTTTGTGGATAATTTTTTTAAATTCTCTCTTTTTTTTCAAATTAAAAAAAAGATGCAACAAACATTTTTAAACAAATCTCCAATCACCTCAAATATCCGGTTTACAGTGATCACTAGCAAAAGAAATTTGAGGTGATAACATTAAAAACATTTTTTGTCATTATCTAGGGCATTTTTAAAAATTTCAGCTAACTTTTCGAATTAATTTTTTTATTTAGAAATTTCATATAAAATGCTCATTTTTTCACACATCCTGCCTTATAAAAGTGGAAGTTCACTCCTTCCTGTATCAGCTGGTTGTGCTTGCCATCACAAATGTCAAAAATTTGTGATACTAATAAAGTTCAATCTAGCAATTAAATGCTCTAATTTCTATGGTTGTAAACTTATATGACACTCAAAATCGTAAAAGTACTTTCACAGATATAATTGCAGAAGGAATTTCAACTACCATATGTGGTAAAGCTATATTTGATTGTAAACTCACTTACTCCTATAGTAATTGATGTATGCATACATAGAATGTCATGTGATTGTCTGGACAGTTATCCTAGTGTGCACTTTCAATATAATCTTAAAGTCCTGACTATACTACCTGGCCATTGAATCTGCACCAATCTCTATAAAGAAACCCACTATACAACTAACACCCCAAATTATTATCAAGTGATTAGCTCATATTTCTCTCCTGTAATATTCACCATTTCCCATCCACAGTAGCAATACTACAGGAGTAGTGCTTTGTTGTTAATAAAAATCAAAAGATTTTTTTCGCTCCAGCTAAATTATGACTGCAGTAGTAGTAGCCATAATTTGACATGAACAGATTTATTTAATCCTACACCTGGGAACCGCTAGCATAACTGCTGGACATAAAACAACTGTGGTTACTCACTCCTTTAACATGTAAAAATCCAGTTTTCAGGTTCCAAAGTCCCCAGTTTTCCCACCCCATCCCTAACCCTCCCCCCAGATTCTAACATTGACCGGGTTGGTATAGTGGGTCATTAGCCACATAGGCAGGTACATACACACAACAGTGATCTCATAGCACTTTCTTTACTTGGTGCAATAGCAGAATCTATTATGCAGAGAAGTCACTTGTGAAACATTTGCCAGAATCACTTGTGAAACATCTGCAAGACTCTGATAGCTTACAGCTTGTTTGTCTAATTGCACTGCACTGTCCAATTGGAGGAACATGGGAACAACTACAGTTATCTGAACATTTGGTTATTCAAACCTGGCTGGTCCTAGCATGTTCAGATAACTGACTTCCTACTGTAGTATGATACCACACAAGACCCATTGGGATGACCCCTATGAGGCAGCAGGCTGGGAACTCTCCTTAAATAGTTTCCCCTTAAACCTCAAGTGGAACTAATTTGTCTTAAATGGTATTAACAAATTAGGGAGATAGTGTTTGGCATAATTAAGTTAGTAGAAGTTGTAGATGAGGGTTTGATCCTGCCCTGGATCACTCTGTTAGATGATCATGATCTACTATATGGTACAAGATGCCGGCAGGAAGTTTGCTATGGTGGTGTTTTAGTGGTGGTGGTAGTGGTGTTGCTTCATGCTCATAATAAGAATAACAATTATTCCACAGAATATTGATATTTTTTTCTCTGCTTCATATGACAAATTGATATTAAAAAGTCAGTAGTTGATTCTTTTTTAATTGGATTAATGAACAAATATTCCGTTGTGTCCAAAGCTTCTAAAAGCATAGATAAGTGGTGTGGAAAAAAAATGGTCTAATTAACATTCTGATTATTGCTAGGACTAGAAATTTGAAGGGGAAAATATACTGGTTTGCAGATTTTTAATGTGTTTGTTGTTGTTGTTGTTTTTTGGTTTTAAAATGTATGTGTTTGACTCATCATGTTCATTTTAGCAAACATAAAAGTTCACACCTTCCCGTCTCAACTGGTCATAGTGCTTGCAATCATAAAAGCTGAAACAAATTGATATTAGGCCAGTCACAATAATCTTTAATTTGCCAGGCATATTTTTCAAAAATACTGTTGGGATGAAATTGCTTTTTTCTTCTTCTATTTTCTTTTTAAGCAGTGATCTGACCAGATTTTCTCTTTTTCTTGGACATTTCAAAAAATATATATTACAATTACTATTGGTACATAGCAGTACATACAGGTCACATGATAAAAAATTGGGATGCAGGTACCAAAAATTTATGTGGACTGGCCTGAGAAATTAAAATATTATTTAGCATGGCCTTACCAATGGTTATATAACTTCATATCCCGCCATACCATGTATGGTTTGTTGAGTATACCATTTTTAATTGGCAGAAAATGCCAAAAATAACATTATCTCAGAACTACGCATGACGTATTTACAAAATGTTCAGTACTGCAATTTCTCAGCATTACATCTACTCTATACAACCCAAATATTGAGCATTACAGATATAAATTCACCCAAAATCATTACAATAATGTACTTTCTGATTGGAGACAGCTATATCAAGGGCAATCTTTGAATGATAATGGTTGGATACTGCTTCTTCAATTTCCCTGACTTGCAAGACGTTCCTTGTTTTTAGCAGACTTTCTTCTCTCTCTCTCTCTTTTTTTTTTTTTTTTTTTTTTTTTTTTTTTTTTTGGACCAGAATTAAAATTTAAAATGTTTTTATCACATTCCAAAAAAACGTCTTGGCCATTTTCTTCAACTCTCTAATTTCTTGCTCTAGTGATCAGTGATCAGTGATGATCACACATGAAGTGCTGGATAACTTTCCTCAATTACATCACCCACCCACATCCGATATCACCCACCCACATCCGATATCACCAACTACAGATACTCACCCAGCTTTAGTCATTATAAGAAACATAATTAGTCATGTGGTTAACCATACAGAAAGCTGAAACCAACCAATCTTTTGCTCTCAAATACAGAAGGAATCTCAAATACTATACAATGAACATGATCAATCTTTATAACCAAATGGTTATATTCACCATATCCCACCCACACATGCAATAGTGCATTGTAAGCACAGGACATCATTCCATAAAATAACATCAAATTATTTTTTTTTTTTTTATAGAACAGCTACAAATTCTTCAATGCTCATCTAAGCATAAGTATCCAATTTATAATGCACAAAATCTCTAAAAAGATTTCACAGCAGTAATATTTTTATATTTTTTGTATTTTCAAAGTTCTATTGAACAAATATTTGGAGCACCTCCACATGAACTCTTTCATTGTTAGCATCCTCATCTGCACATATGCGTGCTTCAATATTTTGAGCAGAGTTGGGAATCTCCACATTGAACCATGGTGGATTGTTGTAGTTACAGCATGACACTGCTGATAAACAATCTTGTCCATCCCAGAGCAGACCATTTCCTGGGTACAAATCACAGAAGTAGTTGTTGCCCACAAAAGATGGAGGACTTGGTGAGTTTGGATCACCACTACAGGGGCAGTGAAGAGGGTATTCTGGGCTATGGTAGTTATCAGTAGCAAAGCTCCAAATGTGTTGTCCAAGTTCCTGGGGTTCATCAGGTTCCTCTGATGAACGAACCAGACTGATGCCATCCAGGTAGTTGATGGGACTTCTTGGTCCATGTGTACCAAATGCATCAGCATTTCCAGTTAAGCTACCAGATATTCTCCCACATACTCTAGTGTAGCTGAGGCCAACAGGAAAAGTTGCAAGAGAGCAGCCAGCTTCAGAATTTTCTGGTCTAGCACACGCTCTAGGTTCAGAGGTAAGAGTCCAACCTGAAGGGCATTGCTGAGATGGATCCGTCATGTTCAGACTTACAACTTCTTTCCACCAGCCTACACCACACTCTGACACTGGCCCACTTGCAGCCACCACAGCCTTTATTTGGTCCCTTGCTGACTGGACGTCATTTTCTAGAGGGCAACTGTCTTCCCCAACCGCGTTTATAACTGCAGATGGGATTCTCAATGGAGTACTCCTTTGTGCAGACACTGACAATACCAGAAGCGAAAAATAGGTCACAATTACGAAAAGCATAACTAAAAAAAGTTTGTGCACTCAATAGCATGAAACAGCAAGGGCTCACTTAAATTGAAAATTCTTACCAATAGTTACGTCAAAGCAATGTCAAAGCAATCTCGCATGATCTAAAAATTTTTTTTTCATTTTTTTTTTTTTTATTTCGGTTGAAGAATATTCTAGGAGTGTGTGGGGTTAGAATTAGGGCCTGACACACTCTGGCTTCCCCTCCAGGAATTATACTATGGTCCAATGATTCCCCGTACTTCCAATTTTAACTATTGAGCTCAAAGATAATGCTGTGATTTAACCACTGTATTAGACTATTTGATTTAATGATTTGCTAATCATGATTTGAAATCACAATTTTCTTTTCTTTTCTTTTTTTTTGTATGGATAAGGGGTGTGGCCACATAGACGTGCTTAAAACATTCCCTGGTGATACTGATTGTAAATATATATGAGTTGGTGGTCTAACTTCAATTGTTAAGCATGAACCCAACGATGCACAGACGGACAGACAAACAGACTATTCGTACTTTATAGCATGGATATTACATGTAGATCTATTGCAGCACATGATTTGTTCACATATTTATATCTTTCTAAGTAATAAAAACATCATCACTCTGATTATTCAAAAGGTCCAGTTTAATGCTGAGTTGCCTTTGCACTGCTACAGAACTCTTCTAGTAAATATTGAAGGAGGTCTGTGTTCACTGTAGTGTGCCTCAATCTATGATCCACCTCTAATGAAGGTTACCAGCTGGGATTCAACTCGTGACACTATATGCAATATATATATATATATACATATACTAGCAGCATATACCTGGCGTTGCCCAGTTAATTTCAACATTAAACATTATAGTCAAAGTTGAGTATACAAACCATATATCAAATCTGTCGCTCCAAGGGTTTGTTTGGCCAAAGTACCATTTTTGTCCTATTTTGGGCCTGATACAGTGGGTGTGGTCATATAAATGTACTAAAACATTCCTCAGATTATAGTGATTCTAAATATATATGGGTTCATTGGTTTAACTCCCAGGTTCAAGTGATTTTGCTGAAATATCATTTTTGGCATTAATAACCTTACACAGAGAAAGGAAGAGGTGTGGCCAGGTGGGACACAGCCCATGTTACTCCCAGAGTGAAGTTGTATATTCATACCAAGTTTTAGATCTCTAGCTCCAATGGTTTTTCTGGCAAAAATATCATTTTTGGCTTTTTCTCGTTACCATGGTAACCATTTTGTGAAATTTTAGCCCATGTTTTAAGATGGGACAAAACCAATCATCATGCTGAGTTTCTGAGAAATCCACCCACCGGTTTGGCTGGAATGATGGTACAAACATGCAGACAGACAGACAGACAGGCAGACAGACAGACAGGCAGACAGACAGACAGGCAGACAGACAGACAAATTCTGCTTTTCCCTGACATACCACCTGGCTTAAAACCATCTCAGGGTGGGTCTCCTCCATCCCTAAATTTTTTAACCATATTTGGTGAAATTTGTATGGTACTTCACAATAATACTTGAGAATGTGGGACACTTGAACATGCCATGGAGCATATCATTGGAAAGCATTTGAACTAAACTTTCATTTGGCAATACGATCAAGGGTAGGGAGTGAGTGACAACAAAGTGCCGGTACATATTATATATCTCATGAATAATTAATGAGAATTAGGTTAATACCCCCCTTCCCAAAAAAAAAGAACCCCCCTTTAAAAAATCCTGGCTATATCCACTTTACCGCCTAAGCACCAGTTCTTTGGGTGGGGAGGGGGGGGGGGGGGAAAGGGGTAGATACATCACACCAAGGTTAGATTTCTTTTTTTTTACAAACAAAACAAAACAAAACAAAACAAAACAAAAACAAAAAAAAAAAAAAAAAAAAATTGAAGCCAAATAGCCACATCTCATCCTATGGGTGTGTCAAGGTAAGTCGACAAAAATGGTACTTGGACAAAACTCCTGGACCAAAGAGACTTTAAACTTGCAGTGAACAGGCATAACTCTAGGAGCAACATGGGCAACCTGGCCACACCTTTCCTCTGGGAGTATCAGGTTAAAATTTCAACAACAAAAAAAAGTTACTAAGGTCAAATCCTTGGACATGGGCTGGGTTACACTTGTCCACACGTCTTTTTGTGGGCATATCATTATGTCCAGGGGTAGTATCCTAATAATAATAATTCCCTTACATTTGTCTGTCTGTCTTAGTCTCTATGGCCAGACCCTTTTACCCTCTGAACTGTAAGCTGTTCATGAGAAAGGGTCTTGTAGACACTGTACTAGATTTTGTTTATACTAAACCCATTGTTTTGAGGGATGACATGCAGAGAACCATAATTTTCATGGATGTCCTTTCACCTCTTATTTAAGTAGAAAAATATAATTCCACTTTAAACATAATAATTTGCTTCCATATCATTCATGAGCAATTTTTTTAAATTTTATGACCTCACTCTAAAAGTGCTCCATGGGTGCCATAGCTTCCAGATGCAGCATACGCACAAACTAAATCCAATATAGAGTTAGACTAGACCCTTTCCCTCCCAGACAGAGGTTTAGAGGGTAGAGGGTCTGGCTAGCTATACTATGTCTCTCTGTGTGTGGTGAATTCCTCCTAGACACTGGTAAGATTTTGATGAAACTTTATGAATGTTCTCTGTATACCCACATCGCTCATAAAAGTTTGGTTTCCACCGGCTACATATTGAGATTATGGTAAAGGGTCATTTATTTCACACAGTCCCACTCCACCTCCCCCTCTAAAAATCTACTTATAAATAGCTCTTAATGTGGGTGGGTGGGTGTGTTCACTATATATTCCTTCATTTTTGAAGCTACAGATTCAATAGGGGTATCAAAAGAATGGAAATCAAGCACTGCACCCACTCATGTGGTTTAATATGTATATATAGCCACATTCCTGTATTCAAAAAAAAAAAAAAAAAAAAAAAAAAAAAAAAAAAGCCAAAATGGTACTTTTGCCAGAAAAAGGAATGGAGCTACACCCGTAAAACTTAGCATGCAGGCACAACTTGACTCTTCAAAATAACATAGGGTGGGTCCCATCTAGCCACACCTCTTCCTCTTTGTGTGTAAGACCAAAAATGCCAAAAATGGTACTTCAAAACACTAGGATCTATGTATCTATACCCATGAGCTATGACTTATTCAGATCCTAATAGAAAAAAAAAAGGTCAATAGGAGCAGCTGTATTGAAAAGCCCGTAGGGAAGTTGCATACTCTTGGTAGTTCAGTGCCCACTCAGTTTAATACATGATAACAAAAATTAACTACAGAATTTCCTGATAAACAGAAACCCTCAGTGGATAGGTGATAGAGTTTTGGTGGATAACCATAATAACAAATGAACCAAGACCTGGAATAGAGCCTCACTTCGCAAGGTTAAATGGGGAATTATAGTAAACAGAAAAGGGGGAGAGAGAGAAGAAAGATGAACAATCATTTTGTTGACTCAAGAATTACATGCACTGGCCAGAAGACAAGAAAGGTTGTGCACATTGAATTTTTTAAAAGTTGATATGATCATGATCAATTTTTGACTGAATTGAGGATAAAAATTAATTTAGATAAATAATGCAACGTTTCAAGCAAAGCTGTGTTCAATTATGAATGGGAGCAATCTGAAATGTGAAGGAAATGATTTTATGGTTGTCCACTAAACTGAGCTGCGGCTGTTGAACTAAACTGCAAGTATCTATAAATAGGGAGAAGGTGTTTGTTAACTCATCAGGTCCCACAATTATGTTCCAATGTTTACATATGACCATAAATATTGTAAGTTGTAAAACTTACGAATAAGTGGTGGCTTTTGAAGAATTCTGGTAGCATGCTAGGCAGCTGCATAAAATGGGCCTTTTTCACTGCTATTTATGATGAAATGCTCATAATTTTAATGAGAGTTACATTGTTTACTCAGAAGATCATTATCAAATTTATAATTTCTATTTATGCAATTCCTATCTTTCACGCTAATGATCTTGTCTCCTGCTTGACAAAAATAAAGTTATAGCTTTACTCTGCAGGGTGATGCTGGAGCACCCTGAGCTAACCCCTGACTACGCCCTTGTAACCCATGTCGTTTGCAGAGTCATGATATGTGTGTGTGCTAAATTTAAGACTTTAAGTAAAAAGGTTTCTCTGACATACCATTATTAGCCATTTTAACCTCATGCACCCATTGCAAGAGGTGCAGCTTGGTGCCAAAAAATTTTAGGGCTAAAATCTATCCTTGATGTAGGATGTGTCCACCTTGAAAACTAATTTTTATTTAGCACAATGATTAGGCAGAAAGTATATACATAAATTATTGATTGTCCGACACACTAAAAAGAAGAGGTGTGGCCTGGTGGAACCCAATCCATGCCACTCCCAGAGTCATTCTGTGTGTGTGTGCCAAGTTCAGGTCCCTACGAAGTTCAAGAGTTTTCCTCAAGTACCTCTTTGGTATTTTTAGTGTTATATGCCCAGAGGTGTGGCAAGGTGGAACACAGCCCATGTTACCCTCAAGAGTCAAGTTGTGTTGCATACCAAATTTTAGGTCTGTAGTTCCAAGGTCACTCACACACTTGCTTCGTATATACATACTTCACACACTCTCAACCCACCCCACCCCCCTTTACTCAGAATCATGACTTAGGCGAACCAGCTCTTCTCCACCAGTCGGCTTTACATATGCCCACCCTATCCTGCCTCTGCCACTAACTATCCACCCTCACTGATAACCTCTTACAAATATCTGCCACATACCCTTGTCATCAACTAACCTTCCTCTGCGAATCCTGCCACACACGTTTGACTCAGGGCCATTTCACATGGCAGGGATCCTAAACCCAACATGAATCTGGCCATCACTGACAACCAGGGTATACATTATCTCGATCACACTCTACATGAACAGGTCATCACTGACCACCTGGGTTTTCACATTATCAGGATCCAATACTCAACATGAATCTTGTCATAGCTTGCCACTAATATATTATTCACATGGTCAAATTCCGCATCCCCAAACAGTTTCTTGTGACCATGGCCATCGCTGGCCAACAGTGTTTGCACTTGGTAGGAACACCATACCTGACATGGCTCTGGCCAATTCTGTCCACCAAGGTATTCATATGATCAGGATAAACAGTTAGATGTGATTTTGGCCATCGCTGGCCACCAAGATATTCACATGTTTGGCATCAACAAACCCAACATCAACCTTGCTATCCCAGGCCATGAGGATTTCTACCTGGTAGAAATCCCACACTAAACATAACCTTGGACATCACTGGACAATAGTGTTTACACATAGTTGGGATCCCATACCAGACATCCATTTGGCCAATGCTAGCCACCAGGTTTTTCATATGGTCAGGATAACACAGCCAACATAACTCTGGCCATCACTTGCCACTAGCTAGGGTATTCACATGGTCAGATCCCACTACTGACAGGACTTTGACTATGGCTGATAACATGAGTTTCGGCATGGTTGGGATCCCACACTTGAATGACCATGGCCATGAAGGTTTTTAAATGGCCAGGATCTCACATCTGATATGATTGAGGGCATCTCTGGTCACCAGGATTTTCACCTGTTCTGGATCCCACACCCATAAGCAAGCTACAAGTAAGGAGATAGTCAGACTTATTGGAGCATTATTATGGGTAGAGGAAACTAATTAACATTGATCTGGCAAAAAAATGAATTGTGTTCTTTTTTTCCCCTTTTTTTGTGTGGTTTATTTTCTTTGTTTGTTCTTTAAAAAAATTTAAAAAAAAGATATTTATATATTGCTAACTATAATATATACAAGAGTGGAGGTGTAATCATGTAGGAGCTATTCATAAGTATGTGTATCAGAGAGATGGACTATGGCCATGGAACATAGTCCTGTTAAGTCAAGACCTCCAGCTGGCTATCATAGTCAGTGTTTCAGATGACAATTGATGGGTTTCTTAATAATGTCTGCAAGGCCCCCCTCAAATGAGGGGTAAGTTGTGACAGCACCTCAAGCAGTGAGCAGGATGATGTTGGCACTTGACAGTTATCCTGAATAATGCAGAGGAAATTTTTGATAAGGGTGTGGCAAGTCTATGGTTGGTTAGGACTGGTAGTCTGATAAGATATTGGTTATAAAAGCATGTGAATGGTCCTCAAGGGCATATGCAGGTGGTAATGTTGGTGGACTCTTTAGCAGGTAGGCTTACTTTCCCTGGCAAGGATCTGGGGAGTTGGAGGTGGTGGGGGCAAAGCCTAGCCCTAGTTGGTGGAGGAACTTGTCACCATCTCAGAGATCTTGTGACAAATCAAGGATATGATGGCTGGATGTGGGGTGAGGTGTGGGAAGGGGGGGGGGGGGGGGGATACTGGTTTTGGAGTGGGCAGAGATGGTGAGAATCCTGTAAGGTGTGCAATCCCAACCATGTGAAATCCCTGGTGGACAGCGATGGCCAGGGTCATATCAGGTGTGGGATCCCGACATTGTCAAAAACCTGGTTGCCAGTCAGAAAAGAAAAAAAAAATTAGGAAATGATCGTTTCTTTAAAACATCCATCAAAGTAAGGTAATGGTCATCCTTAAAGCCAAATATTACATCAAAGTATAAGCTGGATTTTCTGCAGGACATGCACACCAACCTGCACACGCACACACCCACTCACCACACACGCACGTACACATACACGCACGCGCGTGCGCATGCACGCACACACACACACACACACACACACACGCGCCACACACACGTGGAAATCTTTTTTATTAGTAGATTAATTGTATTATTATTAGGTACTAGCAGCATATACCCGGCATTGCCCGGCCAATTTCAACATCAAACATTATAGTCAAAGTTGAGTATACAAACCATATATCAAATCTGTCGCTCCAAGGGTTTGTTTGGCCAAAGTACCATTTTTGTCCTCTTTTGGGCCTGACACAAAAACAAAAGTGGGTGTGGTCATATAAATGTACTTAAAACATTCCTCAGATTATAGTGATTCTAAATATATATGGGTTCATTGGTTTAACTCCCAAGGTTCAAATGATTTTTCTGAAATACCATTTTTGGCATTAATAGCCTTACACAGAGAAAGGAAGAGGTGTGGCCAGGTGGGACACAGCCAATGTTACTCCCAGAGTGAAGTTGTATATTCATATCAAGTTTTAGATCTCAAGCTCCAATGGTTTTTCTGGCAAAAATATCATTTTTGGCTTTTTCTCATTAACATGGTAACCATTTTGCAAAATTTTTAGCCCATGTTTTAAATTGGGATAAAACCTATCATCATTCCGAGTTTCAGAGAAATCCACCTATTTAGGAATAATGGGTGTGTGTGTGTGTGTGTGTGTGTGTGTGTGTGTGTGTGTGTGTGTGTGTGTGTGTGTGTGTGTGTGTGTGTGTGTGTGTGTGTGTGTGTGTGTGTGTGTGTGTGTGTGTGTGTGTGTGTGTGTGTGTGTGTGTGTGTGTGTGTGTGTGTGTGTGTGTGTTGTTTTCAGTGCTAAACTGCTGGACCAATCGGGTTAAAATGTGGTATGTGGTCCCCAAGTACCCAGGTGATTGTTATTTACTGCATTTGGGTAGCAATTGGAGTGGTTATACCATGGCCACACCCATAGCCGTTATTTGGTCTGCTAATTTGGACCAATCAGGTTGAAATTTGACATGTATTCAAGTAACTGGGTGAGCATTAAGTATTAACCATCTGTGGGTGTGTCAAAGGGTGTGGTTTTGTCATGATCACACCCACAGGAAGTTGTTTGGGCTACCAAAAGCTAATTAAAGGACCAATGAATCAGGCTCAAATTTAGTATGTGTTCTCCAAGTACTCCAGTGAGCATTACTAACTACGTGTGGATGTGGCAGCAAGTGTGGTTTGGTCATGACCACACCCACATGAGTTGTTTACCCTGATAAGAAGCAATCACACTAAAACTTGGTATGTGGTCTCCATGCGACCACAAGAATATTAATAATCTGCTGTGACTGTGTGTCTAGCCTCACCCATAAAACACTAATGGAGGCAGTCAGATGGGTCAAGAAAGCATTCAAGTGGGACAATATTTAATTAAATCCCCAAAGTGCACACATAGCCACTCCCACAGTAGAATACCACACTTTCCAGTCACATGTTGGACCAATCAGGTTGAAATTTGGCATGTGGACTTCATTTGACCATGAGTGTTAAATAACCCTCACTTCTTTGTGGTTATGGGTGTCACTTGGCCAATAAACATTAGTGTAAAAAGTGTGCATGCCAGCATCCACATATTTCATTCAAGCTGCTACCAACATTTCTTACTTTAGTTTCCCTAACCACTTCCATACTCCACTGCACCAATGCCATGTAGCAACTCTGTAACAGGCTCACTGGTAATAGTGATAATAATAATAATGTGTATGTACAATCAATAATAGGGTGTGGTTGTCCTTAATAAAGTTTCCATTAATAAACGAGAAGGGCCTCCTCAATTAAAATAAACTAGCGAAAAACTCACCCTGCGGGTGGTTTTTTGGTCCACCTATGGCGGGCTATAGTCACAAAAGTGTCTGCTTTGAAAACATATGTTGTAGACTTTTAAAACAAAAGTGAACATATGATTAGGTCAAATGGTATTTGGAAGTACCATTTTTGACATTTTTAGCCTTTCACACAAAGAGGATGAGGTGTGGCCAGGTGGGACTCACCCTATATTATTCGAAGAGTCGAGATGTATCTGCATGCCAAAATTTTAGGCCTGTAGCCCTATTCTTTGTTCTGATAAAAATACAAAAAAAAAATTTGTTGCTCTTTTGAATATAGAAAGGGGTGTGACCATATAGATATGCTTGTGACGCTCCCCTGGAGACATTGATTCGAAATATATATATATTTGTGGGTCTAATGTCAACCATTTAAGCGTGAATCGTGGACAGACCAACAGATAGACAAGACTATCTGCACTTTATAGTATAGATTTTATATGTGAATGTTTTGATTTACCTGGCTCTATTATTGCTACAATCTATATTATTGCTACAATCTATATTATTGCTACAATCTATATTATTGCTACAATTTATATTTTTATTATTATTATTATTATTATTATTATTATTATTATTATTATTATTATTGATTTGTCTGATTAGGACATTTCTACTGTTATTCTAGAAAATTCTATTACAATTTAATTTTTGTATAATAGCCTACCTGATTTCTTGTAACATGCTTGTTCTGAAGCTTATATTTGCCTATTCCACTTCTATCTAAAGTTTCTAAACACTCACAAAGATAAAATTTTATTATATTTCCACCAAGTTTAAAATGTGTCATGTTTCTGAAGTGGAAATCAGCCTGTGAGATGGTCAAGAATATCGTAAAGAATGGGAGCAAGAACATGACTGGGTCCGGTGAGGAGAGAAACCCCAGTATCTAAAAATGGTGTTTACAAGTTCTGTAAGATAGTTTTGAAACCCGAGATCAGCATTTTGCGAAAGCATGGAGTGGCACAAAATGTCTACACAGACTATCTGCTTTGAGACAGACAAAGCCTCTCCAGGACACGAAGAATTAATTCACTTGTTTCAACTGCTTCAGTGATTAAAATTGCAGAAATAAGACTAGCTTCTGCTGTCTGCTACCACTGTGCAATTAGTGCAACTGATCACATCTGATCATGTCTCAGACGAAATGCTGGAGTTGGCCAAGAAGAACATTTACAACAAACCAACCTTATTTGCCAACACTGAAGGAAGAATTAGAGCCACAAAAAGTGATAATTTTATTGTAGAGCCCTCTAGTGCATGTTTGGTTGGAGCAGAAACTGAAGATGATCTAGTAGGGATTTTGGACAGTTCTTAAATTTTGTTAAGGAAAGAATCTTGTTCTATTACTCCTACCTAAGTGTTGCTACTATTTTCCCCCAGTCTCTCTGTTTTAGTCACTTTATTGTTGTTTACACTTTGCCATGCCCCCCCCCTCCCCCCCCCCCCTTCACTTAATTGTGTAACAAGGGATAACTTTGTCGAACTGTAATGTTGTTCTTTTTATGGGGATAAAGTTAAACAAAAGGTACTTTCTCCTTCACATTTTAATATTTATTTTTAATTGGCCTAAGAAAAGTCAGGTTAAACACATTTGGCTTCATTTGCTTCCACAGTCTTTTGGTGCCAGATTGGGCTTATTTGTATAAGTAAACAGTGGAATTTCCGCTACACATAACAGTGGTGCCACTAGATTTGATCCAGGGTAACTGATGCATAACCTGGTATAAAAACAGCTAGAACTGGACATGTTTTCAACCTCTCTCCTCCGCCTGGTCGCTTAAATAAAAAATGTGCGTAAACTAACTGGAACAAGGACAGGTGTGCTACGCAATATATACCAGTCTCCGAGAAGAAAAAATTCCGAACTAGATCCAATATTGGTGCAGAATGGAACGTGTTCTTTCCGTTTTATAATCCCATTATGACTGTCCTGGATCCTCCGCTTAGCTTTTGCAGAACCAAGTTTAATATAAGTTACTTGCGGCAGAGACCCCAAGAGCAAAAGAAGTCTTCTCTCTGGATCATCCTCCGGTCCAGCTATGAAAACTAAGCTGGTAGCAGCCTTCTTATTGCTGCATCTGGTAGCGGTATCCAGATCTCAAGTGTCAGATAACATAGACACCAGGCAACCCATACTGAGGTCCGCTCCCACTGTGCAGACTAATGGTCTCTTTGGTTACTCGCTGGTGCTCCATCAGACTGGTGTCCCTAACGGCATGACGGAGGCTCTTAGTATGAGCAAGTAAGGCTATTCCTAGTGACACTAAATTTAATATGTTCTGTTGGGGGAAAGGATTAAAACAGTACCCTGGTTGAGCTTTAGTGTGGTATTGTACTGCTGATATTGTCTGGTTTCATGAGATATGTGAACCACTTCAACTAGACTTGTGTCTTGTTAGTGCTGCTGTTAATGATGGTCCAGCTCTTTTGTATATGGTAGAATATGCTATATATTGTGTTTTTGGCCTGAACTGTTATGTCTAATATCACTTGTGGTAATTGTGTTTCCATTTAGTAACAGTAAGTAGAAATATATATAATAATTTTAATAATAATAAAAAAATTTAAAAAATATCATCATTTAGCCCAGGGTGCCTCGATTTACTATCCGTACATGCATAATTACGTAGATTAATTAAATAAAGGTATAATTTGAGTTCAATCTCTGATAATTATCTTTCATGTTGTTGTTGTTACTATAGCATATTAATAAGTACTCGAATGGATTTAATCTGGATGGGTAAAAGTAGCTATTGATCATGCTCCAAAAAAACTTTCAAAATTTACACAATCTCACAGATGTAATCATTGGATAAAATAAGATGAAACATTTACTTTAGACATTAGTGTGGACTTTACCTCTAAGATATTTAATAGAGCCTACTTTACTTCTTTGTATTACATTTGGTATGGACAAAAATTATATGCAGCACGGCAATATTCTTGTTTAAGTATACAATACACCAGTCTAGCCTTTGTCTGTCCTTTCCATCAACCTGAGATCCCCAAATCAGTATTGTGAAGCAAGGGCCCCAGCTTAGCCCTGAATTACCCACTGGCCTGACCACACCCTGAGCCAGGCCCAATTCTTTATATTTAATTTTATAGCAAGTCAAATATATTGAAACAGGGAATTGGTCCATCCACTGGCCACTCTGAAGGAGGCAAGCCCAAGATCAATAAACAAAAAAAAAGTTGAAAAGTCCTTCAAACCTGATTTTTATACCCCCTATATGAACACTCGGTACTCTGTGTGTGTCCACAATGAATACTAAACATGTTGGAAGGGGGGGGGGGGGGGGACAGGTGGGAAAGAGTGAGAGAGAATGGTGCAAGATGGCCTTATAATGTTATTTGATGCTCTTGGTTCATAGCCTCTAGCTGTAGTAACAATACTGTTTGGCCTTGAGGTCTTTGGAAAACTCTTTCAATAACCACAAAATTGGAGTACTAATTTAATTACCTCTAGATTTATATTGGGCATAATCTTTGTGGTTTTGTTTGAGCAACTGTGGTGATATGTCTGAGATCATTGGTACACATGTTTGCACCTTGTCATCACCTCAGTGTTTACCAAAAATGGTTGGCATATTGTTTTATTTTCTGTGTCCCCCCACCCACCAATGCTCTTTAAAGTTCTTTTCTAGGAACATTTTATATAATTAAATTGTGTGCCCTTTTTTCCTTCCACTTCTGTGATTTTGTCATCATTGCACTCACCCCCCCCCCCCCCCCCCTAGTTAATCTACCCCAGCATTAAGCTCTGTGAAATCTATATAACATAGAAATTATTGTTTTAAAGTTGAAGGATCTTTTCCACTTTTCATTCCCCCTCCCCCTTACATCCTTCTAAAAAAAATATTTTTTTTTTGCACTCCTTCAACCCTTCATTTACATCATGCCACAAGGACTATCCCATGGACACCTTACCCTACCTAAATGTAAGCAACACCACCACAATGTAGTGTCCACTACAACTACCCCCTCCCCCCTCCTTACAGGCAATATAATGTGGAGCCAACACAACCCTCACTTAGTAGACAAACCAACCTGCCTATTTGAATGATTCCTCAGAGATGTTTTAAATTCTATCCTCGACTTTATTTATTCAAGTGGCAATATGAAAATATGTTTTAATCAAAATTACTTGTGCATTGGTGAATGAGTGATGAGTGCTATGTAACCACTTCACCCAACCCCCAACCTTTCTATTACCACTTCCTAGCCTTGAATATTCAAGGTGTTGGTTTGTGCTGCTACTAACAGGGTCACTAAGTTGAACAATTTTAATGCTTTTCCCTCTTCTTTTTTCTTTACTAAGAGAATACTAAAAAGGAAAAAAAAATTTTTATTTTTTTTTGAAACGCTCTAATACATAAAAGGGCTCTTGAAGTACATCACGATAGTCAACCAGAACTCTTTACTTCTGTCTAAACTAGGTCATGTGCTTGGTAAAAGACTCATAGAGACTTTTAATCTTGCCAGTTGTACTTACAAGATACAGAATCATTTGTAAGAATGCATTAGCAGGTTCATTTCTAATCCTGGGAGAAGGCCTTTAATGTGTCCATTTAGAGCAGAAACAAATACATGTATAATAATTATTTCCCATTCTTCCTTTCAATTAAACTGATGGAAGCCAATACATATTTGTGATTGTATTGTTTTTATTATAGAACTGAATATGCCAGTAGAGACTCTTCCACAAAAAAAAATGAAGGGGCTGGGTGGGTGGGGGAAACATAAACACTGAATCTGTATTGTATTTTATATCGTATTTGGTAAGTCAATTACAGAAATTGGTCTAAAAAGTGTGCATAAATTCATAGTGAATTAATGTTTCAGACTCAAAATCAACGAAGGTAACAAAAATAAAATTTTGACTCTAACCAATTAATTTTTTCATCTCCTTTTCTCTGCAGTGTGGTAGTGAGTGCTCCAAGGTTAACTGTTCCTACTTCAGCAGTACAAAATACTGGAGCAGTCTATATTTGCCCAGTTAACCAAGGCGTGTGTTCACCATCGGATTTTAACAGATTATACGACACGGAGGGTGAGTGTTTTTTTACGTACTGTCACAATACCAATGGATCAAATTTGTGTATAGAAATGGCACAGCCATATTGCTACTTTGACCCCAAATGTTTGTTAGTTGTTAGCAACTCGTGTGCCTGCCTTTGTGTAGTAGTTTGGTGGATGTGGCTGTAGCCAAAGTACGTGGCTGTAGCCAAAGTACATGGCTGTAGCCAAAGTACATGTTTGTGGCTATTAGATATCAAAAGTACACAGTAGGGTACTTCATAATAGCCAAAGATGGACCTTGTTTACTTGTTGTTATTGTGGTTCGCACATGTTATTATCTTCTCTCTCTCTCTTTTTTTTTTTTTTTTTTTTTTTTTTTTTGAGTTTGTTGATTTATTGTGTTAATATGGTTGCATTCTGGTCCTTTTTTAATGTAAATAGGAAAGGAATTTTAATTCGTATTTCTTGCCACAAGCATGCATAGGTGTTGCA
>OZ017788.1:8004581-8063763 GCA_963969325.1 Lycopodina hypogea
AAACCATGTGTAGACTTCCTGCCTACTAATGAGTCACCAGCTGCTTTCCCACAGGATGTGGTTTAGTAGGTAACCTTAAAAAATTTTCCAGGAATGATATGTGATTGGCTCACTGTATTTGCAATTGTTCTCTCTCATCCACAAATATACAACTTGTTATCTTTTCATAATCGATTTCCCCATGCACGTTTATAATTAATGGTATTCAAAGATACATCTCACTGAGCCCAAAGCACAACCAGAAATTGAATATTAGTGGGGAAGAGGGTTGGGGGTAATCCAGGTGCTAATGACTATGCTGACTATGCTAAAACGAGAAAAAAATTGAGAGATGATATTTACTCAAAGGCTTATGCATGCATTTGACTATGGGAACAAATGTTTCATTTCAAACCGAAAATGTTTCATTTCAAACTGCTGTTTCGGATAGCTAAAAATTAACTTCAACATGATCTTAAGTGACCAGTTTAGAATTTTCTAATAAAGTGGCATTAAAAATTTAAAAAAAGAAAGTTTTTTGTTGTTGTTTTAGGCTTACAAAAACACTTAATTTATGATCAAAAATAATGTGAGTATATTTTGTATCTAGAACATGTTTTAAAGACTATGATTCATGCATGCCATTGGTACTTCAGGTGTAAATATTTCCATTCACATATTGATCCTTAGACACCAAACATTGTGTTGTGGGGGAGGAGTAGGAATTTGAGTTATAAATAGAAATTGTAATGTGTATTGCCAAACCACATCAGTGTGTGTAAAAATAAAACAGAAAAATTTGGCCGAAATTGTTTCATAATTATGATAGATTTGTGTGGTTAACCTACACACGGTGCATTGATAATGGCCTCCCAATTGTCATCACAATGCAACATGTTTTCATGCTAGAAGTTGTAGAGACTTGTATCTATGTTGAGCATGGCGTTGGCTGGCATGTTGGTGTAGTATATCATGTGTACAGTCAGTATGTGAATGGCAATTATTTACTAGATTGCCTCTCATTAGATGGAGCATCTGTAACACCTTTAGTGATTGTCAGTTTTCTTATTTGATCATAACCTGTCTGTCTGTCACTGCAACTATGAAGTAGGAGAGTCTGTGCCTTTCTGAATGGCTAGGCAAACTTCTGCCAAGCAGATGCCTGCACTTTCTCTGGTAAATAGTAATAATTTGGAGTACATATGACAAGAATGAGTAGCTCTAAGAAATTGGAGATAACCAACTGGAATAATTTTCAAGTCATCCTTCTTATAAGATATTTCCCATACAGCATAAACCTGGTGAAGTTTATCATTGGTACAGGTTGAGTTGTTATTTTAGCTACTGTTCAGTTATGATATATTTGATACACGAAGTTAACTTGGAATGGAACCCATTTAAGCTTCATCATTCCATAGCTCAGCATCCATTAGTGGCTGGACAAATGTTTCCAATTTCGTGAACCAGTTATATTTAAAGTACACACACACACACACACACACACACACACACACACACACACACACACACACACACACAC
Organism: Lycopodina hypogea; assembly: GCA_963969325.1. Classification (NCBI taxonomy): domain Eukaryota; kingdom Metazoa; phylum Porifera; class Demospongiae; order Poecilosclerida; family Cladorhizidae; genus Lycopodina; species Lycopodina hypogea. The sequence continues at coordinate 8,006,101 of OZ017788.1, forward strand.
ACACACACACACACACACACATACACACACACACACACACACACACACACACACTGGATTTAACTATCCTTAAGTTTGTGTGACATGACATTACAAAACAACACTGAGCGCCTTACATTAGGTATAGTGTCAAAGTGATGTACATAATCACTGCACACTAGGCAAGAAATACCCAGTCAGGCCACAATTAAAAAGAAAAGAAAGATTAAATAATTAAATAATAATAGAGGAAAGGGATGAGTAAGGAGAGTAAACATGAAGTAGTCCTCATGTGAAGCACCAACAGTACCCACACCATCAGGGCTCTGTGCAGCTCTGGACTAAATGAGAAGTGTTGAGTCTACCGCTAAGTGCAGCTGTAGTGGGAGTGGCTAGATTGTACAACTCAATGACTTGATTAATAATCTAATGGATTCTGTTTTGTATGTTGTGTCTACTTGGGCAAAGGAGGTTGGCAGCTGGAACAAAAGTCTGGAAAGGTTTTATTTTTATTTCTTCATTATGTAAATATATTTATTGAAATATTTCCTAAACCCCCAAGATTTTCACAGGTTGCCATTGAGATTAATGTTCAATTTTTTTAATATCATTTAGTAGCTTGGTTGCTGTATGAGAGCCCTCCATCTCCAATTACAGTGAGGCATGGTAGTAATCATGTGTTGTTGTTTTTTGTTTTGCTGATAGACTGCTCCCCTTTTCACACCTTGAGAAACTGTTCATGGCAATGTGGAGTGGTCCCAAGTTACCTAATTATAAAATATACTAATAGGTTTATACAGGCTAAAGTTTTGTGTTAACAATTCTTTTGGATTTTAGGATGTGTCCCATTGTTAATTGGTATTCATAGGGTGAAATTTGTTGGGAAATGCTTCAGCCTGAAGTTGAGCATCACCTTCAGATGACCCTTACCATATATTTTATAACATGGGCATGTGTTTGTCCAAGACTGTCAGCATTGATTTTATCATACATTCAATTATTCATGAAGCTCTCGTACGTGATGACCATTTTCAATTATACATTGTGGTTGCCAGCTCTTGCAACCAATCAAGTATCCCCCAAATTGAATTATAACCATGACTGTGGGCGGAGTCTCTTAGATTTCGTGTGTCATAGCTCAGACTTCTTCTTTTTCTTAAAACTGATCGTACCGAGTAGTATCTTAACTTTTTTTATTTTCTTGAGAATTTTTTAGTATGTTTTTTTTTGGTAGTCTATTTGGATAAATAAATTAAATTATTGCTTTTTAGAATTTAAATTTTTGTTCTCTGTTACAGAGGTAAGTGTGAACCATTAAATAATGTTAATTGGACAACAGTGCCTTAATCATGGCAAATGAAGCTCCAAATGGACCTGTGGCAATTGTTTAAACTTGCTGTTTTTATGTTTTGTCAATAAACTGTCAACAGTCCCCATCAAAAAATTGCTATGTGAAACTACTGCAGCAGTGTTGTCAGGGGTTCTTTGTCATAACCATGACTTATCTCTTCTATAGAATTAATAAATGGGTGGGTGGCTTACATATTGTAATTGAGAATAGCTAGCGTGATGTGAGAAGTGTTTGACCTGATGAGCTGTTGAAGATAAAATGGCATCTCATATGACAGTGCAGCAGGAATTGTATCACCATCTTTACCATTTGCTTCTCTCCTTCTTCTGCAACTGATTGGATGCTGCAATGGAGCCTGCTGAGACAAGAGTGACCATCACCATGGAGACCAGTGTGACCATCACCATGGAAACACCAGAATGAGTTCCGTGTTATTGCAAAACTTGTTACCAAGTGATTTTTCTTGGACATCTTTTATCTAAACTGGCAAGATGAACAATAAGAGTTGATATACGTCACCATGACAACATCCAGCTCTGTTGTGAAGTCATGGTAAATAAGGAGCTCTCTCTGTGTGGTCAAGCTGCAACTTATCCAGGATCTACTGTGATTTTCCACTTGTGGTTCATTTGTCACACTTCATTACTTATGTAAAGTTAAAAATTTATAACTATTACAGAGAAATATTGATCTTAATTTGATATGATTGAGTTCATTGGAGGTTCAATAGACTTCCTACACACAAGCACAAACCTTAAGTAGATTACAATTTAGTGCCATCATTATATTGCCATCCCATGCCCTGTCACAAACATTTTTTTCTCTCGCCCTGATTGCAGGTCTGTGCTCATCGTTACAGCATTAACCTGCGACTTACTGGAGTGTGCTATGCCAGCACCGACCGGGATCTGACAAACTTCCAGACCTTCTCACCCTGCACCAGTGGCACGGACAATCCCAACAGTGTGGGCTCCTCTGGAGTGTGTCAGGCCGGCATAAGCTCCGTTATCACTGTAATAATCATTGATGAATGAAAAAAAGATTATTTTAATTTTTAAAAATTAATAATAAACTATTGCAGGAGTTATGTTTGGGAACTGCAAATTTTTTTGAGATGAAATTATTTTATTTTATTAAATTAAATGCATTTGTGGACTGAAATGGAGACGTATTTATCTTGAGTTGGTTATGGAGACGTATTTATCTTGAGTTGGTTACTCCCTTTTAGTATGTGTCATCTTTTGATGAATCTTCCAGCGTTCATGTCACCAGGATATCACATTTATTTGAAATCAAGTAGATATCTGGTAATGTTGGTCCTTGATTTACTTTAAGTATCTCCTTGTTTCAGTGTAATGAAGTAAGTAAAGTCAGATATGATTAGTGAAAGATATGACTTTGGCCGATCTCTGTAAGCAAGATGGTGGCAGTGGAAGAACAGGAGATTGGCAAACATGTGTAGCATATCTGTTACATATACATAATTATGTCCATTAAAAAAACCATTCTACCTTTTTTTTTCCCCTTATTTCCCCCCCCCCTCCCCCCCCCCCCTTCCTTTTCTTTCAGAATGGTCCTGTGTATGGTCTGGGAGCTCCTGGGTACTTCAATTGGAGAGGTAAGAATAATGAATGTGGTCCAATATGAAGAGTTATAGACACTGAACAATTATAGATACTGAACAGTCAGACATCATACGTGATATCTTCGTTGTGATTATGATCGATTTAATGCACTGACTTTGTCTAGTACTTGAATAGTGCATAAGGAAAATATTGTGTTCAAAAAGACTTACATATTATTATTATGCAAGAAAATAATATTTAATTGCAACATTTTAATCCACACAGAACTTGCTTGCATGACGAAGATATTATCTTTAATACTGGTTTGAGGATACTGGTTTGAGGATGCTGGTTTGAGGATGCTGGTTTGAGGATGCTGGTTTGAGGATGCTGGTTTGAGGATGCTGGTTTGAGGATGCTGGTTTGAGGATGCTGGTTTGAGGATGCTGGTTTGAGGATGCTGGTTTGAGGATGCTGGTTTGAGGATGCTGGTTTGAGGATGCTGGTTTGAGGATGCTGGTTTGAGGATACTGCATTTGATTAAGCCTTAAAATCTGGAAGTAAAAATAATGAGATTATTTACGGCTGTTTCTATCCTTCCCAGGTGCGGCTGTTCGTATTGATGGGACCAATCTTAATAGGCAGGACTCAGGCAGCGGTGGAGCTGGTACATTTAGTTATCAAGGTTACGCCATGACAGCTGGCAGGTTTACCACAGCGACCAGAGTGGATTACGCTGTGTCTGTACCCAGAGTGAACAACTACTTTGGACTAGTAAGTCGTGGCTGGCTGCTATGCAATTGTAGCGTAACTATGTGATATTTGTTGTTGTTATTCAGGTGAACATTGTGTCCAACGATGCCTCCCTGACCGTGGTGTCCCAAGCCTCCTTGAGAGGCATGCAGATGGGCGAGTACTATGGCTTCACTGTTCTTAGTGCTGATCTGAACGGAGACGGGTGAGTTCAGAGTGCAAGGCCGTTAGTAAAGAGAGGCAGGGCCAATCCAACAGGTCCAGCTTTACTACTACTAAATAATAATAATAAGTCGTTTGTGTGTTGGTTGTTTGTTGTTTGTTTTATTTTTTGTTGTTTTGTTTTTGTTTTATTTTTTGGTTTGTTTTGGTGACAGACAAGATATCAGCTGTTGAAACTAATCTGTTGTAGAAGGAACTTCGTTTTTTTCTTTCTTTTTTTTCCTTCTTTTTTTCCTCTCTTTTTTTAAAAGAAAAAATTATAGACAATAATTTATGCAAAGAAAACTAATTCTTATAAACATCTTCACCATTTAGTGATACAGCATTACTGTACTAGCTATGTTTATCCCAATGTAAACTAGTTTCATTACCAACTGTGCCAGATATGCAATTATCTCCCTATATTATGAACCAATCACTCATCTCCTGCATGCTACGGTAATGTCTAGGACCTCAGTGGTTTCTGGTAACAGTTTCATTTTTGCTTAATTGGCAAACTGCCAGTCTGAACCACTCTTGTTGAGGGGATACTCTGTGCCTCATACCTACAGTTACCTGCCTTTTCACATAAGTGCAATTAGGTGTGGAGGTACGTAGAGCTTGTCTTCTTTCTTCACCAGGTGAGGTCTTGGTACCACTTGGGCAACAACGCAGCTCTTCTCTTTCATGCACAACTTAGTGCATTGACATAAGCTGGAACCATTCCAAATACTCTCTCTTTCCCATTGAATTAACAATGAGAAAATGAGTTATTGACCCACTCAAGAAAAGATGGTGCCAAAATTAGTTGTTGCAAATATGACAGTTTTGTTTGTTTGTTTGTTTGTTTGTTTGTTTGTTTGTTTGTTTGTTTGTTTGTTTGTTTTTCACCTGTGCCCACACACACTGCTGCTCTCTAGTTGGAACTTCTCTGAACCAATCAACTACATAATGGCAATGAAATATAATTTTGATGCAGAGGAAGTTCTCTAACATCATATCCTGAATATACTAACTCTCTATGTGTTCAAGAAACTAGATTGAATCTCACAATGTTATTTATGATATTGGTCTTTCTGTTGTTGTTTTCTATTTTTCAAGCCCTGAAATGAGGTCTATTCAATGTATTTAATAGAATTCATCAGGAAATACAATTAGATATTGCAAATTATGCCACCACTGTTTGCTAATCGTTTTTACACTTTTGTATAGTTATAATAATAATAATAATAATAATAATAATAATAATAATAATAATAAATGATGGTGAAGAATGTAGATTCTAATAGCAGCTGTCATTACTTTATCTTAAGTACATAATTCTTATAACATTTAAGTAGAAAAAAATTAATTCATTGTTGCTCTAAATTGGATGAAAGTTTGAAATAGTTTGAGCATAGAAGCAATAATTATATTCCAACTAGACGTACTGGTCTAACCTGCATTCACTATTGATTGCCTGTATAGTTTGGATGAGTTGCTGGTTGGAGCTCCACTTTACAGAGCTAATGGTACACAACCAGAAACTGGCCGAGTCTATCTCTACCAAAATAATGCGGTAGGTCATTGCCACGAGTGAGCTAACACTCCTCACTCTAATGTAATGTAATGGCGGGATTACAGAAATCACGTTATTTATTTAAAATATATTGTGTGAAGTACATAAATGTGTGTGTTTGTGGGCTCAACAGATTGGATCATTAAAAACTGTGTTGCCAAGTTGTCCTTTTTTTTATCAGAGCTTGTGAGGTTGTATTAAGTGACTATTGTATGTGTTTCTAACATCCCATTGTATCATGTTTAACATGCCTGGGTGGACAACATCATACAAACAGGTGTACATTACCAAACCTTAACTGTAACACTATACAGAGGAACTGCATTTTCAAGCTGACCACTTGCCCAATAGGATTCACTTCTTACAGTTTTTGGCCTATTACCCTTGCCAGTGAATGTCTCTGCATGAATAGTTTGTAGATGAAAGACATGATCAAGTTTTCTGTAAGATAATTTCAACACTTGTTGAGTGTGGGACTTCCATCTTCAATTATGTTTTTGGCGCTAGTAATGGGTTTTGTAGATTACCTTATAACAACATTTGTTGTAAGTCGACACAAAACATGTCATGTTGTCTCTGATGTCATATTTATCCTTGTACGTGTATAGGGAAGTCTGTCCTTTGTTCGTACCATTGAGGGGTTCCAGAGTTTCTCCAGGTTTGGCTATGCGATGGCCAACCTTGGGGACATCAATGGAGATGACAGAGATGGTCAGTGCACTTGTATTGCCGGCTCTGCTTGAATTTGCAGCTGTTCGGATGTTATTATAAATTAAATCAAATAAATACATGTTTTTCTACTGTAAGATATACTCAATGATAGGAGATAACATATCCAGTAATTCTAAAAGATGCCCATGATTATGCAGATTTCCTGATGTTCCAGTAAATAGAAATCTCATTCTTAATATCCTTATATAGGTATCCAGTTATATTACATTACATAATGTATACATATACATACATAACCTATTCCAATTATCCTTTAATATACAGTTATTCTAGTTATTTTAATGGATACTCCATAATTTAACTTATTTTTGCCTTGTTTGAATGAAATCAGATATCCAGTTCTATTCCAGGTACCTCTTTTCCTAATTATCCTTTAGTACACGGCTATTCCAGTTATTCTAACAGATATCCTATGATTAAAAATTGTCTTAACTTCTTTGAATGAAATATCATTTGCTGTTAATTTCCATTATCAACATGCAACAATTCCCAGATATTGCTATTGGTGCTCCATTTGGTAACAGCTCAGGCTCTGTCTATATCTATCACAGCTCCCCAACACAGCTGCTCTCCATCAACTTCCAGCAGGTTTATAATGCATGTCAACATTTATAGTGTAGAAGTAGGAATATACATAGCAGGTGTGGGTGGGTGGGGAACAAGTGAGTGGGATGTAGATAAGTTGGAATGGGGTGAGTGGATAGATGACATACATACAATATGTAAAGAGGACAGACAAACAAACAAATAAACAGACACAAACAGAGACCGACACATGGACAGACAGATGGAAGATAAAGAGGCAAGAGCAATAATATGCTAATAGGTGGGTAGTTAAATATAGAAATAGATAACCATTTAATTACTGCATTCATTAAAAAAAAAAACATGCAGTGTAGCTACTGTCATAATAAATCATTGTTGTTTTGACAGATTAAGTTTCTGTGGTTTGGTGTGGTAATTATGCATATTTTTTCACAGAGAATCCTTGGCTCCGACCTCTCTCTGACAGGTAGTGCTCTAACAGGTTTGACAGGTTTTGGCAGTTCCCTGGCCAGTGGAGTAGATGTGGATGACAACACATATAATGGTACGTACTGCAGCTTGAAGTGCCAAACTGATAATAAAATAGTTTGTAGCCATGGTGACAGAAATTTTCATCAATGGTTGCTAATTCATACTGAACTTGGCGCAACTCTGAATGGAACAATGTCATAAACAATTAAATTAATGGACTATAAATCATGTACATGTACATGTGATAGATCTACTTGGAAGATAACAGATTGATTAGTATGTCAGTAGATATAGAGCAGGAGATAACATAAATAGGGTCGAGGAGAACCTAACCAAGAACTAGGAGACATATGCCAACAGACAAATAAAAGAATACTAGAAGAGATTTCATATTGAACAAAGGACAGAACTTAGAACACACAGAAGGGGTGTTGTTGATTTTTTATGAGGCAAAATTCCACAAATAGATTAATGAACTCTGCTGTTAAAAACACTAAACTCTAATGCACAATTAATACTAGCTATGTAGTATCCTTTTATGCATTATACAAAAATATTTTTTGAACAAAAAAATTGTTTTTAACTGCGAACTATAACAGGTCGCTGATGCTAAATGTTACTTTTTTGGGAATCTTGTAATGAAACTTCTTCTGGCCACCAGTGCTAAGGTTCCCAGTTCACTCCTGGTCATGGTTGAGTTGTTTTTTCTCTCTCCTTTTTAAGTAAAAACGTTAAATCATAAGTGTGGGGATTTTTGGCTGGAAATTTCCAGTTGTGTTCTCCTTTTTTTCGTTGTAACAGGAAAGTTGGTCCATCTCAACAAGGCTAAGTAAGATTATAATAATGACATCACTACCAGAGATAGCATAGGTCCGAGGAGGTGGAATTTGATTAGTTCTTTAAATTCATTTCTCACACATACACAAGTATAAAATGTATGTATGTATTAGTACATACTTAAGTGTATTGTGAGGAAGAAGCCTGATTTAGATGTCGTTTGGCATACATGTCATTGATGGTCATAATGTACCTGTTATTTGTTTGTTCTTAAGTGGGTTTTTTTCACAATTAAACTGTCCATTTGTTTGTGGTTGATAATAGCACTATTGTCTCATGTATGTGCGTGTGCTATAGATCTTGCTATTGGTTCCTTCACATCCCAGCAAGTGTTCATACTGAGGTTAGTCAAGCACTTATTCTAATTTAACAACTAGCAATATCGTAATAATGAATCTCATTAGAACGGATTAAATCATGAATAAAAACCTTAACCATGATTAGATAATTATTTTATATTTTTGAATGATTTTAGTGTAACTATTTGATAGTACCCTATCTTGACGGTGGTTACCATTAGTGTAAATTGGAAACATAAATGCAGCTGGTGGATGCCAGCACTATGGACTTTTGTTGGGTGATTCCAATTGCAACTGAGCAACTGAGCATGTGCCAATTAACTGAGTAGAAAATTAAATATTTAAAAATTAAAAAATAATAATAGTTAAGTTGAGAATTCTTGAGCCAGTTATATGTTTACTAGATGTAGGAAATTGCTCTTTTTTTGTGTCTTGAGTTTTTACTGATGTTATCAAATTAGTAAGAAATTAGTTAGTCTATTAGTCATTAAATTCAGTTTGTGAGTTAGTGAATGGAACACCAAAATTATTTCCATTGATGGACGTCACACAGCTAGACAATGCAGACTCAACTCTGGTAGTTCTACGGGTCACCAGTACTAATATGGTAAGGGTTGAGGAGACGGTGGGGAAAGGTTTAGTGCATGCTTTCCGTGAATTGGTTGCGTTCTGCGCACTTAAACTATATTAGTGGTCACTGCATGTAAATATCTTGGTAAGTAAGGAAACAGAAATATTGTTTTATTGTTATCAGTAGTAGTGCTACTAATGTAATGATCACACCCATTTAGGACACGCCCCTTAGCCCGTGTCACTGCCACCCTCAGTGCCCCTGCGATCGTGGACTTGGAACTATTGGATTGTTCACTACCTTCTGCTGGCAGCAATATGCTGGCCTGGTAAGTCACGCTAACACACACACACACACACACACACACACACACACACACACACACACACACACACACACACACACACACACACACACACACACACACACACCATTGTCCCATTCCATGTGCTGTAGTATGGCTCAGCGGTGATTGTATGTTAACCTCTGCTTTAAGTCTGCCTCAATCTGACGTGGTGTTTGTCCAATATTGTCATTAACCAGTCTTATGTCATCTGGGGTGCCATGGTTCAAATACAGTGTAGTGTGCTTCAGAGCCACAGGCAATGGATGGCCAACTTACTTATGGAATCCCTTATCCTGACTGATCCCCAGCTACCTGTGACAGAGGTTGACACTGAGGGATGATCAATGTCCGTGCACTTACTTAGGTACTTGTTCATCCATGGCTGACACTGGACCAGCCGACATTGTAGTGGACAATAGCATGTGTCCTCTAGACCGGATAGAGAATACATCACATCTTTTTCACATGTTTTATTTCTAGTTTGCCCACTCTCTTCTTCACTGTTCCTTGTTGTCACCTCACCCCCTCCCCCATGTCCACACACACACACACACACACACACACACACACACACACACACACACACACACAACCTTTTTATATTAGTTTCGACATCACAGCATGTGCAACATATGAAGGAGATGGTCTAGCAAGTCAACTAGGTTAGTTGTGTTTTTGTTGTTGTTGCTAATGATAAAATGGATTTCCTTTAGTTTAAACTTGTTTCTGTATATTGTATCTACCCCTAATTCAACAAATTGCTATCACTAGCAAAATACTGATGCTTCCGATGGAGATAACAAACACATCTTACTCTAATTTGATCCTCCTGGACACTTTGACCTACACTACAGGGTTCAAATAGAAGAAAAGAGAAGGGAAAGGAATTGACACAATTTTGCTGACCTCACTTAGAGTGTGTTTACATAATCGTGGTTTGTAATACTCTAAATGCACACAGACTGGTGTGTATTGAATATTTTGTGTGAACAATTAGTTAGAATTACACAGTTCTAAGGTACATGGGCAAAACTGATTGTGTGAAATTGAGACCCTTCCCTTACCCAAGGAAAGCATCTTTACTGCAGGATTTACTCCGCTCTTCACTAAACTTCGCATAAAACCATCCTTAGGTAGCCCCATCAAGCCGTGAAAATTTGAGCCCTGTAGGCAAAAGCATCTGGGATTCCAATCTTGGGTGTATTCTCATTCTCCATGCCAAGGGCACTTTATCTTATCTTGTGGTGCATACTTGCTGCTGCTGAGTTATACTAACACTACTGCGTATCCTGTCATGTAGAGTAATTATGGAGAATCACAAAGATCCTGTCAAGTCTGTGGCAGAGATAGAGTTGCTTTGATTATTGTTTTATAGCTCTGCAACCATAACTTGATCCCTTTTGGGGGGGGGGGGGGTTTAACTCCCAATGTTTGCCATTTATTTGTAGTTTATCTCAAAACAGATTCATATTATTTAGGATAGTTATCTAAAATTTGGAAGTTATTATTTTATACAATTTAAAATCAATGTCTGGCAGTTAAGTAGCTTGCCTGCCTGCTCTTCCTACTTCAAAGTTTTCATCAGTTTAAGAATTGTCAAAATTTTTGTTTAAATAAAAGTCAGAATATTTACACAGTATGACTAGTAGATCCAAAATACATTTTTCAGATGTGACGAGTGATCTTTTTAAATCATAAGTTAGGTAGATAATATTTATTTATATATTTTTCTGTCAAACTATGTATGATCGTTCAGTGCATAGTCTAGAAAATTCCAAAAAAAAAATTTTTTTCCAATTAATTTTAAGCATATTTCAAACTGTTTTAAATTTTTTTTTATGCCATTTATATCAATGAGAATAATAGAGCAATGAAAGGGTTTGGGGTGTGATAATTCATTAGAGATAATTCCCCCCCCCCCCCCCCCCCCAGTTTTAAATTTAGACTTGTGTTATTATTTAAGTTGATTAATAATTTTGTTGTTTTTTTGGTTTCATAGATTTCACCTTCAACGTCACAATTGATATTCGTAGTGTAGAAAAGCGTCTTATGTTTGCTGACGGCAGTCTGACCACAGTAGAAGGTTTTACACTTGATTCAGCAGTCCCTCTATGTCAGGACTACAGGGCTTACGTGATAGTAAGTGGTTCCACTGCAATATTTGTGAAGTCTTTTCTTGTCCATTGTTATACCATAAGAAGCTAATAGTTGTTTATGTTTAGCATGCTCTCTCGTTAGAAAAAATAACAACACAACGTAGTGATATATACAGTAAGAGGATTATTCCATCAATTTATGTCAATCTGGTTAAACGATTATTGTTTATACATATATATATATATATATATACTAGGGAAAACGTGCCGTACAGGCGGATTTTCCTATATAATCACGAAATTGTCTAAATTGCTTGTTATATTATGTAATGATTTATTATTATATATTATACTGTTATATATTTATAATTTTATCTATCTATATACATAATAGGAAATGTCTGTAGGTTAGTACCATCATTCTGGCCAAACCTGTGGGTGAATTTCTCTGAAACTTGCCATGATAATAGGTTTTGACCCAGCTTAAAACATGGGCTAAAAAATCCGAAAAATTATAACCATGGTGACAAAAAAAGCCAAAAATGGTAATTTGGCTAGACAAACCCTTGGAGCTACAGACCTAAAACTTGGTAGATGCCGAACCCATATATATATATATGTATGGAGTTAGTTTCTTCTGGGGAATGTTTTAACTACATCTCTATGGCCGCACCTCCTCCTGTGTTTGCATTTGGTCAAAAAAGGCCAATAGTGGTACTTTTGTTAGACAAACCCTTGGAGTTAACAAACCTAAAACTAAGTATGCATGCACAACTTGACTTCGGGAGTAACATGGGTTGGTTCCCACCTGGCCACACCTCTTTCTATTGCTGTGTAAGATTAAAAATGCCAAAAATGGAACTTCTGAATAACGCTTGGACAGGAGTTAGACCCACGAACCCAGATATATTTAAGATGAGTGTCACCAAGGAACATTTATATAAACCATACTAAATGGTAAAGACACAATTCTACCAATCATAAACTTCCAGGTTCCACTTAATTTCGGTTCATGTGGATATGTATGTATTATATATATATATATATATATATATATATCGTATGTTTATCCACTTTACCCCCCAAGCACTGAACCAATTGAAGCTAACTCTTCAGGATAGACACATCTTAACCAACTGTTATTTTAGTCAAAATTATTTTTAATTTGGGCCACTTGGCCACACCTCTTCCTATGGGCTTGTGAGTCTATAATGCCAAAATGGTACTTAGTGTGAACCCCCGGACCTGACATCCAAATAAACAATAACACACATCATGACTCTGAAAGGTACATCATGTGCGTCCCACCTGACCACACAATCATCTGGGAGTACCAGGCTAAAATTTCCAAAATGGTACTTGGCCAAAGTCTTGGACATGGGCTGGGTCATATTTGGCCATACCTCAATGTGGGCATATCATCATATCCCTGGCAACGCCGGGTTTGCCTGTTAGTGTATTATAATAGTGGGATTAGATAGTATTAATGCATATCGATTAGGAAGTACAAAAGAAAATGAAAAAGGAGGGTAAAATGGGGGAAATAAAGGGGCTAAAGCTCACTCCAGGATACAAACCTTTGACTTTAAGCTTGGGAGACCTGTGCCTTAATTGATTGGTCTTGATTTCTTAGTAACATTTGATTTTTTCTCTCTCTCTCTCTCAGAGGAATCCCCGAGATTAAATTTAATCTATGCACTCCCAGTGCTACCCTCTGACTAAAAAATAATTTTTGTGGTGATTCAAATTTCTGTTTGGGAGGAGTATTATTATTTACGGGCAGACAACACTTGCAAACTATATATACAGTGTGAGATATATGTATATATGGTTATTTGTTTGTGCATTTATTTAATTGTTTATTGATTAATATTGAAAGAAAAATTTACAAAGTTTTCTTCTTTGCTTGGCACAGTAACACATTTTCTTGTAGTAGGATCCTGGGAACTATGGACTCTGCTCTCTGCAGATGTAGAACAGCTGTGTTTCTTTATCTGCAATTGACTAGAGTATAAAGAATATTGCCTGTTCTGATTGTTAATATGTAATTGCGCCCTCCGGAATCCTAGATAGCCTAAGGCAGTAAGGTGCAGTGACCTTGGTGACTAGAAAGTGTCTTATTGTACATCTTACAGAAGTGCATATTCTGCTGCAAATAGCTTGTAGTAATACATTACAACTTGTAGTAATTCATTACCACTGTATTCATTCTTGATGCAATTCTATTGTATACCAGAACTGGTTTTATCTACAATGCAGTTGTTTAAAAATTTCATTACTAATTGTTTTGTTTGTTTTTTTATCTCCTTGTTTCTCAGAGTGGAATCACAGACTTATTTAATGCATTCGTTCTCGAGTTTAGTGTCGTGGTCTCTGAGCCAACCATTACTGAAGGAGATGGGAATGCCACACTTGTCGACTTCTCTGACAACCCTGTCACATCTGTGTCTGGAGTCAGGGAGATCTCGGTGAGTGAAACAGGCAACGAGGGATGTGATGTGATGGCGGTGGATGTGTTGGTTTCCATGGCAATAGATGTGTTAGTGATTGTGCTGGGAGAGTGTGCGTGTGTGATGATATGAAGATCTAGACCCCCCCCCCTCAATGTGACCAATCAGAGTGTTCAATTGTACACTGCCACAGTCAGAAGTATGTCTCCAACCTTTTTGAAAGTTGTGTCTCAATAGAGATCTAACTACAAAGAAGCTTTCCTGTAGACAGCAGATCCAGGTGTGGTTGTTGGAGAGGGGAGGGAGGGAGGGTGGATCAGGGAGTAATTTCAGCAACTCTCCAGAACAGCACTTTGTGTATATACGAATGTTATAAATACTATATTAAAATCAATTTTGGAATTGAATTGAATCACCTTTCTTTCTTCTTCTTCCTTTTTTTGTGGTAATTTCTATATTTCTTCAAATCTGTTGCTTGATTCTCTATTTCTTCAAATATTTTTGAAACAGTTATGATTCAGAGTAAATGCATTTATTTAAATAACTAAAGAAATACTAATTAACTTACTAAATACTAAGTTATGAATAATAATAATACAGGTACTTTTAACTGCTATGTTCATAATATTTGTTCTAGTGAAACTTGTAAGTTGTTTAAAAAAATTTAAAAATTTTAAAAATTTTTGTTCAAAATGTCACATCACGGAGTGCAGTAAAAAAATTTAAAAATTTATATTCGTTTTCTTATTTTATGGTTCATTTTGGTCAATGCTATTTGAACACTTTACAGCACAATGTTTCATTGTTTGACCAACAATTAGCTCGCTTTGAATTTGCTGGGGGGGGGGGGGGTTTTTTTTGTTGGTTTTTTTTGGGTTTTTTTTGGTTTTTTTTTTTTACCTTGAAAAGAGACTTGATTGGAGAGAATGCACTTCCCTTAACTCCACCACATAGGCCCTGTATCCGCCATTGTTCCAATTCTGACAAAAATAACCAAAAAAATAAAAAATAACCAAAAAAATAAAAAATAACCAAAAAAAAAAAATAATAACCCCCCCCCCCCACCACCATTGACATCTTCTCAGATCTACTGAAAGTTTGGGGACGATGCTCTCAAACTGAGAGAGGAGTAGGGATTGCAGTCAAACAGACAGACAACATTAGCTCAATTATAATAGGACGCCTGTAGTCTCAAACCAAGACTAGCATTTGTCTTAATATTAGTATATGAGCAAACTCACTGTCAAGTTTCCAGAGAAATTATATTAACATCATGTAAATTAGCTATTTGTTTATAGGTAAAGTTCAGGGTAATGTTCATTATTAATATCTCCACTTAGCCACACAAACATATCAGAAACTTTGTTGCTATACGGCTTTGTTCCTGTTTGCAGGTTGAGACTCTGAAGGACTGTGATGGGGATATATGTGAGCCAGACCTCACAATCCAAGAAGCCGGCTCTTCTGCCATGTAAGACCACACACCTTACATCTCAACCAATAGTGCAGGTCTCCTACCATTGTCTGCAAAATCTGTGTGCTCTTCCAAGTTTATGTTTCTTTACCTGCGCAACATATAACTAATCTTGAATTGCTACTAATATCCACTTATATCTACATTCTCTGTATCGCTTTATGAAATCTATAATGTTAATATTTGCATGTTGCTACATGTGATGTGGCCACTAGACATGTATTACAACTATGAGGTTGCAATGGACAAAAAAAAAGGAGAGATTTTGTTTGTGCAACACTCATCTCTTTTCTATGCCCTAACCTTTAAAAAAATTAAAAAAAAAAATTTTTTTAAACATGGTATAGAGAAAATTTAAACTGAAATTTGTTCCTGTATAGATTGGTGAATGGATCTACAGTGCCAAATACCAATACCATCACAGTGGGTGGGGTCAGGAGCATCGTCATTGAAGCAGACTTGGAAAATATGGGGGAAGACGCTTTCCAAACCACTGTCACTATCACAGTCCCCAACAAGGAGTTAGAGGTCGGACGAGTATTTGGACTTTATACCAACTCAGTAAGTTGAGTTATTGCTATTGACACATAGTCTTAATCAAACATGTAACAATAGCTTATGCACTAATTGTTTCATGTTCAAGAAAGATGGTGGAGGAGTGGGTGGGGTGGAGGAGTGGGTGGGGTGGGTGGGGTGAAGGGGTGGGTGGGGTGGAGGGGTGGGTGGGGTGGAGGAGTGGGTGGGGTGGAGGGAGAGGGTATCCTTACAGTGGAAAAAAAATAAGCAGTGTAAATTTAGGTCAAAATGACTGACAGGTAATGATATGTGAATGCTGGTGCCCTATGCCTGCAGGTAAACCGACAATCCCTCCCTTGTACATCAGCTGAGCCAGTGAGTGGAGATAGTACACGCTCAAGTGTCACATGCTCCGTCGCCAATCCCCTGGAAGCAGATGGACGTGTGAGGTTGGACATCACAGTCACATCTAGGAATACGCTACAGGGAACCGAAGCTCCTCTCTCAGTGGGTCTTTCTGTAGGTAGTGTGAATGAAGATATCGACATGTCCAACAACGAAGTTATGTTTGAAGTGTTCGTGGATGCTAGGGCAGACGTCACTCTGGACTCTCCCGGGTAAATTTATAGTATGAATTATTATTTAATTACAATCTTCACAGTTACTGTTGGGCAACCCAAGTTTTGCTGGCCCTATTTATGGTTTCAGTGAACCACCCACACATAGAAAATGTGTTGGCATTCATGACTGGAAATGCTATTTTTGAGAACTGCAACTACAATATAACTTGTGCTTTTACCATACTGTAGGAACAGAAACTTTGTCGAATTTCCAGAATCCTCGTAGCTAATTTCAGAATATTCAGAGCTGTGGTTGTGGATAAAATGGAGCGTAAAAATGAAGAAAGGTTAGTCGTGAAGTAACCACAGATGATGTTAGCCCAGTATAGCTGCTGCTTCTCAAAACACTTCCTAAGGTAACACGTCATCACCAAATATTTCTGGATTGCCACAGGTGCTGCCTGACAGAGCTTTGAGAAGTATTGCAACTACTTCTGGGCCAAGACTAACTCTGGCAACTGTCTGGCACTCACCACTACTGCCGCCTGCAAATGTGTTCTGAGAACTAGCAGCAATCTTGCAGGCAATGTCAGAACTAACCTTACGTTCACTTTCATGCTCCATTTTCTGCAATCATAGCTTGAATATTCCAGAATTTGCTTTCAGGACACAGGATATCTTATATAGTTCCTATTCCTATAGTATGGTGGAAGCCAAACTATTTTGTAGCTGCTTTTCTCGAAAATATCATTGCCAGTCATGAAAGCTAATACATTTTCTATGGTACTTGTGGTTCACTGATACCATAAGTAGGCATGGCAGGTTGTATGTAACTTAAGTCCTCTATTATAACTGGTATTGTGTTGTAATTTGTTTCCATTATTGTTATAATTCAATTATTGATATTAGCGTTGTTCCCCCTCTTTTTTTTTTTTTTTTTTTTTCTTTTTTTTGCAGACTTGTGACCCCAGAGCGATTGTCATACACCAACTCTCCCTTCAACGGAACTATCAGCAACGTCACTCAGCTAGGCCCCGCCTTCTTGGTGTCTTTTGTAGTGCGAAACAGTGGACCTTCCACTGTTAGGAATGTGTCACTGGTCATCAACTGGCCTCTGAACAGTACAGAATCTAGCGATTTCTTCATCCTTTACCCAGCTCAGTTTACGGTGAGGTCACGGGGTGCACTTTGTGGATGGGTATTATTTCTGTGTGTACATACACTAAACAATGATATTCCAACTTGTAATTCAGCCAATTGATCTCCTTTCATAACTGATATCACAGGGTTCACTGCACAACCTTTGCCACACCCTCTTAACCACACCCTCTTAACCACACCCACATTATCCTTAATAAATTACCAGATTAACAAGTTGAAACAAGCACAACAGTTGAAGTTACCAAGTCAAATATGTTGTTATTGTTGTTGTTGAAAAGGTTTTAGGGGGGGGTGGGGGAGGGGGTTTAAGGAGAAGAAAGGAAGGTGGAAAAAAAAGAATGTAAAATATTCTTAATTGTGGTCTACATTGTCACTTGTACTTCCTTGGGATTTTTTTTTTTTTCCTCTTCTTCTTTTTGAGATGAACCTCTCCAGGCACCCATTGTGCACTAGTAGTAGCCCTAGTAGAGCATGTAACTCCTAACTTTGTGCTCCTGTTAACTTTTCATATTTTGTTTACTTCTTATGCTAAATAGTTTTAGAATAATCTTAAAATAAAATCACTATACATGGCAGAATCCATCTTGGGTCTCCATCAGACTGAACATGTTGAGAAGTTCCAATGTAAAAATACTTTTCTGTCAGCAAGTTCATAAGATATTACTAGTCAAAGTAAATTTAAGGGATGTAACATAGTGCCAATAACTCATTCTCCTCTAAAAATGAACCAGCTAAACATACGGATGACTGGTTTTCTGAAGCAGATATATTATAAAAATGATTCATTTCTTGAGTACTCTGGCATTACACAACAATTGTTAAGAAAGAAGTGTTTTATACTTTGATGGTGTTTCTCTTCTCACAGACATCAGGAACGGGGGCTACAGTGACATGTAAGAATGATAACATCAACCCAGAGAACTACTTGAACCCTGACAACATCGATGGAGCTGATCAGGAAGGTGGGGCCATTGTTGGGGGAAGGCGGAGGAGAAGGAGGAATGCTGTCCCATTTGTGAAGGGACGAAAGTTGAGGAAAAGGCAAGAAGTTATCGATGGAGAAACTACTTCCAACCAGACCATTGTAAGTAGCAAGCACTGGGAAACTAACAGTTACTTTACAGAAAGGTCACCAATAGATTCACAAGTCTTTGAAGCAGTTAGGCTGGGCAAATCATTGGTGCCATCTCTTCAAGAAGATGTATCTGTGTATTAGCAATATTCTAATACTGCAGTTTATTTGCACCCTATTAAACTTAACAATCTTTGTTCTATTTCCCCCCCCCCCCCCCCCCCCCACCACCATCCTCCTCCTGAAGCAATCTTTTTGTTAAGAAAATCTTTATAATCCTGACTTCAATTCCAGCTATGTCAGCTCTTGGATGTCTATCAACTCCAGCTTACTATTACATTTAAAACTTATCATATCACTCTGTTCTTTACTTAACATTTGCAGTTGTGAAGTCTAATTTTAAAAAATAGAAAAATTAATAAATACATTTTTAAAAAAATTGTTTTTAATTTTTTTTTTGACCAACTACAATGCTGTTGTGTATTTATTTTCCTTGCACAGAATTGTGCCAATGCAGGTCCTGTGCTGAATTGTGTGCAGATTGTGTGCACTGTCATTGGCCTCCAGGGTTCATCCAGCAACCAAGCAAGGGTAAACATCATCGGATATGTGGATGAAAGGTCTTTCTCGGTAAGAGTCATGATATCCACCTATCTTGTGTAGTGGAATAGTGTGTATTTTTATTGCCTTCCCCTCCGGCTATGCAGCCCACCAATGATAGGTTTGATGTCATTCCTACTGCCACTATTGAGGTACAGAATCCTTCAGACATTATACAGCTCAATAGTGATGGTGGCAAAAGTGCACAGGTAAGTATCCGACTGTGCATTGTTCAGAGTTTTATCTTTTATGCACTATTAATACAGACCTTGTCAGTTCTACTCTCGAAATATTCAATATGAAAACTAATTTTGTGATGTAAATTCATGTACTTTTTGTTTGTTTGCTTTGTTTGCTTTCTCCCCCCCCCCCCCCTCTCTCTCTCTATAATATTATCCTGAAACTTATTTACATGTGACTATATAATATTGCTGTTTACATCACACAATTATAGCTTGACAACATCATTTTATAAACAAGCACTAAAACAACAGTTATCAAGTGGGCATCAATAAGAAAATATTTAATTCATAATTAATCTGAGTCAGGATGGGAAAGGCAGCTACTGCACATGCCAAAACTCGAAAAACCGCAAAGATTTATTTCACTATTCAATTATATGTATCCTATAACACACTATCTATCTGGCATAAAGTATGTATGTCACCTGACCTGGCTCATAATTTCCTCTCCCCACTTCCTCTCCCCACTTCCTCTCCCCACTTCCTCTCCCCACTTCCTCTCCCCACTTCCTCTCCCCACTTCCTCTCCCCACTTCCTCTCCCCACTTCCTCTCCCCACTTCCTCTCCCAGTGCTTAACTTCCCTTTTTTCTTTTTCTTTTTCTTTTTTAATTTTCTCTAGGCCACAGTGCGTGTCATCCCAGCAGAAGTACTTCAGCCTCCGGCAGAGCGAAGGTCCATTCCATGGTGGGCTATCCTCATCCCCATCGTGGCTGCACTCATCATAGTGGTGGTGGTCGCCAGCATTCTGTGGGCGGTAAGGCAACACCTCTGATCTGTGTTTAACAAGATCCACTGCACATATGCCACAATAGATGATGTTACTTCAAATTTTGAACTGGTCACAGGAAGATCCGAGAAATTTAGGCTTGCATACACACACAGTGAACCCCCTTCCCTCCACCACCACCACCCGAATAAAGGGGGTTAGGTGTGGGGGTGGGGGGAGAAGTAATAGTTAATAATGAGAATATGGTCGATAATGTATCTAAAATATCTCATCTTATTTTTCCCCACCTTATTCATTAGATTCACCACAAAGTAAAGAAAAAGGAAATTCACATACATGGAACCACAGGACACTTTATAAACTTAGCAAATTATAGTCTGTGTCTTGCAATACCAAACAGCAAACCCTAACCATGTCTGCCTTCTATTTAACCAAACCTTCCTCAAACCTGATTTATATGACAATTTTAAACAATAAGTCTGGTGGTTTGATTGACAATAGATTCCCTGGAAACAACCAGATAGGTGATACACACGGACAAACTAAATTATAGTAAGATATGTAAGCAAATGTTACGTTTAAAAAAAAAAAATTTTTTTAAAGGAAAGGAAATTTTTGCTGTCCACATTAACAACTGCATGATCGGATCTCAACAATCGAAAATGTTTTTATCAATTTTTAATTTTTGTGGTTTGTAGCTTGGCTTCTTCAAGCGTAAGAAGCACGAGGAACTGAAGCAGAGGAAGGAAGACCTTCAGAACCTTGAGGAACATGGCACCAATGGAGGAGAGTAGTGACATACATGCATCACTGCTGAGCTCCCTCCACTAGTAGTAGCATAAACTAGTAATAATATCATACATGTGGTCATTATATCAATAGATTTTTTGTGATTTTTTTTTATATTTTGTTGGATCAATTTCATGTTCACTACAATAATATATTATTATTTTCTACTTTTTTTTATATTTTAATTTTGTTGTGTTTTAATAGTAGTGATGTCTACAAACTATTATTTGATTTTAATAACTGGGTCCCTTTTGGAGCATTGGGTGTGATGTTCCTTGCACCTGCAATGTCAAACTATAGTTACATGTTTTCTCAAATGTGTGATTGTTTAAGCTATGTAAACAACAGCACAACAACAAAGAAGACCACTGTTCAATGATTCACTTTATTTTTAAAGTTTCAGCCTCCTTGTTGGAGAGGAATTAAGACTTTTAGCTCTCAAACACTGGACGAAATTAAAATTTTCCGCTACGGAACATGTATGTGAAAGGTGGAGGGGAGGCCACCTGTACTCCAGATTTCCTTTGTACTGGATTGTTATAGTTTCATGTTAACTATTAGGTAGAGGATAGGGTGGAGTCCCGGGTACTTCAAATTCCGACGACATTTATCATGTCCACAGGATTTATCACTTCATGTCTGAAATTTCGATGACATTTCCTACAGTGGGATTTATCAACTTTCATGCCTCTGAAATTCCGATGACATTTGACGTGTAGAGTTTATTTCACATTAAAAGTTTCACCTATCCACAGATTCTGGACATGTCCTACATATTGGAGATGTTGACTTATGTTACTTGTCATGCATAGGAAATGTTATATGCTGTGTGCCCAGCATGCACCGATGCAGTTCAACCATCACTGTGGTAATAATCATGTGCTGCACTGGTGCAGAGGTAGAGAACCAATCTTTAGTCAAATTGCTAATAAGCTTAATCCTTGTAGAATATTTGTATTTGAATTGTATCAAGCATAATATTCTTTATCTTGCTGAGGTATTCAGAAAATTAATTATTTTTTTATTCATCCAGCTGTTCTTATAACTGAAGAAATCATGAAATTTGTGATTTCCAATGGATTCACACTAATCAAGATGGATGATCATGAGTGCTATCATATTTTCAAAGATTTGCATGAGGCAATCCAATACTTTGCAATGCACTTGCATGAACAACTTCAGGAAACAGATTTCAACTTAGAAGCTTGGAAAAAGTATTATTGAAATGGGGAGATAATATTCTAGTATCTTGTCCACGCTGTGATTTTTACAAAGAAATAGGTAATTTCTGTACATACATGTGTATAAATAAGTCTCTATATAAATATACAAATATAAATATATAAGAACAGTACTACATAAAACTATGGAAAACCAGCTCCATGGGCGTTTTTATTGATATAGTTACAAAATTGTCTAAATTTCTTTTCTATTATGTGGGGATTTATTATATTATTTATTGCATTATTATTATATATTTATCATTTTATATATTTTAATAGTGGGATGAGATAGTATTAATGTGTATTGATTTGAAAGGACAACAGGAAATTTAAAATAAAATAGGAGGGTGAATGTGAAAATATAAAGCTCAATCGAGGATAGAAACCTCCAACTTTAATCTTGAGATTTATTTGATAAAAATATTTGCTTGTCTGTTGTTGTTTTTTTTTATGAAAGTAACGAAATATTTAGCATTTTAAGGAGAAATCTAAAATGTTCAATTTGAGTCAAAAGTATGGAAATACTAAAATTTAAAAAATTATTAAAAAATATATATAATAAAATTCCAAACACTACTAGTAACATCCTTCAAAATTAATGTAGTCCATGCATGAAAAAAGAAAATTACATAAAATATTTCAATTAATAAGTCAACATTTACAATATGCCAATTTTCCCCATCTTGAGCTACCCCTTCATTAATACTCTATTAAACCACACAAGAGCATCATATTTTATTTCTATGTATTTTTCTAGTGATTTTGATATGCAATATGGCATACTTTACACCATTTAGTTATGTTTTACTCCAATTTTTTCCCCCTCTGCTGTGCACAACTTTAAATCTAAAAGTAACAAAATGCTCAATGGTCACCTGGTCACCCAGCAGATCCATAAATTTAGGTCTTAAAGTACAGATTATGCACAAAAAATAAAATTATATATACTCCAAAAATGAGGTTTCACCCAAATATGATGCTTGGCTGCTAGACAATCCCCTTTATAAGTTGATGTATATATTCAATTGCAATTTTCATTTTTAATTAGCTCTCCAAACATAAAATATACTTATCCATTAGAAATAGGTTAATGGTCGCATATTACTTATGTCTTTCAAAAATACAACTGGTTTAATATTGTTTGATACATCAACCAACTGACATTATGTAATTTGTATTATTGTTATTTGCATAAACCATTAAGGAATACAATTTACACAAAGAATGTATAAAAGATTGCTATAAAAATCCTAACATATATAATTCAAGTTTAAAAATGAGAGGCCATTTTATGAGAATTTAATGGAAAATAATATAATATTCCTAGTGATGTGATTTCTAAGAGATGAATTAAATGAGGTAAGCCTAAAAATTAGTGATTAAAGAAAATTATGTTTTGTTATAGTTAATGTGATAATAGTTATTAATGTGTGGTCATCTTGGCAAGTGCACCCACTGTGATGTATAAAAACAGTAAATAGATGATTGTGAATTCTTTGCACTGAATGGTCTCCAAATATTCTTCTTTCAATCATCTTTATTTAGCAGTCCTCAATTGGATGATAAATATATGATAGAATGTTGTTTGTTTGTTTGTTGTTGTTTGTTTTTGTTTTTTATCACCACTTCAGCCTGAACTTCACCAGAAGCTGCATACATGTCTTATATATTAATTCAATTCATGACCATACATAAAGCCTAGACAATATTGTGAATTTCTTACTTCATTTAGTTATGTACTAGAGCACTATATCCTCCTAGACAACAATGGTGGTACTAGCCCAGGAGTATGTGCTAGGCCCACCTTTGGTGGGGGTGAAGTCACACTATGTCATAACAGTAATTTGTTTTTTTCCCTTTTAGTTCAGAGAGACTGTGCCACCAATAAGATCACAAATAAGATACTGTCTGCGGGTATTTATATTTCAATCAATTGAATGAAACTATATAATTTCATGGTAAAAACAATTGTCAATAAAAGTGCCAGAATTATCTTTATAACGTAATCAAGGGCCCTTATTTTCCCTTTTTGCTCACTAGTGAGGCTTTATGAGCAGATAGCTGGTAATGTACAAACCATCAAAAAGTAGCAGCAGAAAGCTCTGATAATGAAACTAATTTGAAAATGTTGAAATATAGTTTGAAGGCAGTAATTTTCAGATTTAAAATTAGACATTTAATAGTTGAGTATTTATGACTTGTTCCAATACCTAATAGGTCAAAGAAATGCTGTAAATTGAATGGAGATAGAATGTGTTTTTTACTCATCATGCCTGATCTAGGTATAATGAGGTCATGTTGTAAAATAGTATTGAGGCTGTCATTTAGGAATGTATGGTGATGATGATGCGTTGGTCTAAATTTAGGGATGTAGAATTAGGCTAACAATTGACTCAGGTTTAAAATACCTGATCATTAGTTTCACGCTTGTATTTCTATGTCGATCCTTCCATCTGTTATGTGCTCATGGTAAAGGAACTACAACAAACACCCCATTTTTAAAATGGTGTATATAAAATATTACATAAGGAAACATGCATGAAATATGGTTCAATGTCCCATGCACATTTCCTTCACCTTTTTCATGCAGGAAATGTGGGTTTTGGCCCAGTGGATGAATGGAATAGAGTTCAACACATCGTGAAGACTCAGGCACAGAGTTGAGCAATGTTTAAGAATGCTCTGCGGGTTCAGATGTGAAAAGGGAAACACCGAAAGTCACATAACTGCTAGTTTGTTTTTTTACTACTGGAAGAAGTGATGAAATACATCAATAAAAAGTTGACATACCATGGCAGGAATGTGCTTGCATAACATCTTTAATAAATAATCTGTGCCGCGGATACGACCTACAGCCAGGTATCTATTTCTGATCAATTTCTTAAATTTCTGTTGTTGTTTTTTTAACTTGAAAGATTTGTATTCACTAAACTGTGAACTGTTACTGGTTTGTGACAGATTAAGAACAATAAAGAGATTTGCTGTATCTTTGGCATCCAGGAACCATCACGAATATGTATATCTCCAACATCTTTGTCAATGATACCCAATTGATCAGTTCACTCTTCCATCACACAGAGAAGGAACCTGAATTGAGATCAGGGAGTGTTTTCTCGAGATAGCAGGGAGCCAGAGCTTCTTTAACTATAGCTGCTGTCTAACTCTTGGTGGCTCATAAGTTAATTTCTTCACTATTTCGATCAGGAAGCATTCAGATGAAATAATAAGGTGTCATAGTTACTAGCAGTAAATGGAAGTTCATGCTTGACCATAAACTTACACCAAATGACAAAAGATATCCCAGATCAATAATAGCCCAAAGAGGTTTAAGAATGATGCCATGGATTTTGATGAACAAGGCAATATCTGTTCATGCATTCTTAACTGTGGGAGGTTGATTTCTGAAATGACAATTCAAATTCAGACTCATTAAAGGCCATGATGCCAAGCTATATTTTGAAATAAATTTTGAAGTGCTTGTGGTGGAAGAGAGCTGTATGAAGCTTGGTGGAGAGAGGTGCATGGTGCTTGTAAATATCACTTAAAAGTAATATTACCACTTTTGTGGTTGTGTGGCCACAAGATAATATAGTTTGTCTGTCTGACAGTCCAGCAATCACTGCTTCCTTTGATAAAGAAAAAGGACTTCCATTGATTCTTGACATCCACATAGCTTCCTTGACAGTTAGAGGTCATGTGAACCCTGACCTCAAAGCTGCTCAAAAGGAAGTCTGAAGTTATATGATCTAAGGTGTTGATATCCATTAGGCGAAGGTGTTATTTAATTTCTAATAAACAGACAACTTAAAAATAATTAAATTGAATCAAGTAACATGTAACTCTTATCAAGACAACCTGGCATGATTATGTGAAGATGTAAATATTAAAAGTAGGTTTTCCACTGAAATTATACAGGTTATAAATATATAGTCCATGAATCCTTGCACTATAAAGAAAAGGATTGTCCAATATATTCAGTTCTGTCTCAGGCAAATATTATGTTAGTCCTGCAAGTCAATAGAAGTAATTCTGTACAGACAAGCTCCAGAAAGAGTCAATCCTGTATAGAGATGGTGTGCACATAAATGGGGGTAAAAACAACTAGATACCTGAAAGTTCATGGCCAAGAAAAATATGTATAGTTCATTGAAAAATGTTGCAGGGAGAAAACATATTTGATAAAATAAAGTGGATAAGAAAGTGTATAGGAAGTACAGACATCAGAAAACTTATATGCTCACTACATAAACTAATTAGCTGTGGAATCAGGCACCCTCATTGATATCCTGTACCCAAGGGGCAAGCTGGTCATCCATGACAGAAGAGCCTGGATTCACCAAGGAAAAGGACGTTTGGGGAGGGGGGGGGGAGGGCAGTACACTCACAACACTTGACTCAACAACTTTGATCTAAACAAAAAAATGTATGACCACACCTTCCAAAATATGATCATGCATTTTTGGAAGGTGTAGCCTGCTACTCAACCATAAGTAATTTGCAAGCTCAGCAGACTGAACAACCCATCGGGGTAGGAATCGGCGAAAGGCACTCTTCCGCTTAACTCCCGCTAAGAAAATTATACTGAAAACGCCAGAATTTTCTCACCAGAGCTGAGTCGACACCCTTTAACCTTCTCAAAGCGTGAGAAATTAACAGGTGCTATGGCCAGGGTAGCCTTATTACTGAGTATCCTTGGATTTCTCTTTACAACTGGTGAGTGCTATATTGTCTAGCTAATGGTGAGAGGTAGATTCTGTAGTTCTCCAGCGACTTTAACTGACAAGCACGCCCATTTTATAATGATTTTTCAGCTAGTCTAAACACGTTGACTTTATTTCAGTATCTTATCCCTGGGGTAACGGTAACGGGCAACAACGCTTAGCTAGTTTCCCAAAGAATTAAAACATTTGAGTTATGATTTAAGTGGGAGACAAAGCAAGAGATAGCTAGATATTAAAGGATTTCCTGACTCTCTCTTTATTTCTCTGTAAAAGTTAGATCTCAAGCTGGCTTGCTGCTGGCCATCTAAGAATGGACTTGTCCTTGGGTTGTGCCCCACAAGAAGACCACTTACCACCACCTCATATTTGATTAGTTTAGTTTAGCTGACCCTCTCCTCCTTGGAGGGAAGATCTTAATTATCGATGTTTAACTTACCATTAATACCCCACAAGCTACCAACCTCCTTCCTCAAGGTCTGTGGTTTCATGCTCAGCCCTACCTCCCAATAGCAGTTTCTTTCTGCATTACCATGGCAATAAATAAACTACTTTCTTGTTTTCAAACATGTTAAGTTGATTTTGATTGTTCATCTTTATAATATCTCCTTCACTATGACAAACGTATTGAATGTCATGGCATCATTAATACTGAATTGATAAATATGTTCAATATGTCATTCTTCTTGAGCTTCTGGGCATGCTCAGTGAGTTGTTCCAGCTCAATAGGATCTGTTGAGGCATGTTTATGAAGATATCCAAGGCACGAGTGAAATTTGAGCCTTAACAAACGGTGACAGCTCTTAGATTGCTTTGAATTTAGGGTGAGGGGAGGGGGACCTCAGAAAAGTGCTTGTGATTTTTATCTGTCTGAAGCTCTCAGGATGTGATGAAGGAGAGACATACCTGTAACCATTCGTTTTAAGGAATTGCTTCACCCACATTAATCGTGGTAAGGTTTTGATGAAAGCTTTTTTGTATTAGAAGTCTTTTTTTTTCTTTCTTTTCTTTTTTTCTGATATATTTCCAATATGGTATGCATACTTTTTTTATGGATAGAGAAGGCATATCTGTATTATATTTTGATCAACATGTCTGTGTGTCTCCCTCTGATAAACCCCATATCCCTAACATGATGTCCGCTGGCATCAGTAGATTAGATAGTTTTCAGGTGTCTAACATGACCACAACTGATTTCTGTTTGGTGCTACAAAATCTGTCGATTTTCTGTTTGGTGCTATTATAGTATGAACAGTTTCAATTACATGCAGAGAATAAACAAAATATTAGACTTTTGTTGTGATAACTCTTATTTCTGAAATAATATTTATTATAGTGGTACACTATTGCTAAGCAACCTCCACCAAAATATTTGTAGTTGCTCGTGATCAATCTTGTTCATCGAATGTTCCCTTTGGTTTCTACATTCTCCTGGGAAGACTTAATAATATATGGATCCATGAGTATAGCAATGTCAATGAATGCCTGTCCACACTGCACACTGAAACTGGTTCCACCTGTGTCTGGAACAGGTTCCATGCATCCACACTACCTGGTTTCATCCCAACAGGTTTCAACCAGTTCCACCTGAAATCATCAGAAGGGTAGGCTGCAAGCAGCTCAGATTTATTTAACATTCCTGTGGCTTTATTCTTGATATGCACAAATAGTGCTTGGCTACTAACAGCTCTCTCCTTCCTTTTGCCGTTAATACATGAGAAAATGAGAAAATAGAGATCACCAGTACGGGGTGTGGCAAACCAATTAATCAGCCCAGCCAATAATTCGGCTCATGCAGGTAATGTGGAGTGGGTTCAGCTCTACACCAGTGTGGACGCAAGAAAATGTTTGGAACCGGGTGTTCTTGAGAGAGGTACAAACTGGTTTGTAAAGTGGACAAGCCTTAAGATGAGGTCTTGGTGTGAATTATTGTCAAAACTTTTTAGTTGAGTTTCAAATCACAGCATCTGATCATCAGATTTTCTAGAGTAGCCTCTGGAAGTGATTGTTATGCTTATAGAAATGATTGGATTGTTGAGGACACATCTTGTGATGCCAAGGAACCCTGACCTGCTGGATCCAGTCCTGGGGTGATCTAGGGTCTTCCTTGCAGCCATCTGTGGCTGTGGCTGTGTAGAACTTCCTCTTTCCTTGGCCTCCCAGAGAGCCTTTGGCTTCAGTACTGGGCCAGATGGCAGTGCTCGTTCCCGTGGTAGGCTATGTAAGAGGGAGCCATGGTGATTGGGGGACCCAAGGGAACTAGGGTAGCAAAAATGAGGGATTTCTATAGTTTCTAGAGAGGATGTAATTGTGAGATCCTATGGGAGAAGTGCCTTTCCAAGTGTGATTGAAGCCACTGGTTAGAATTCTGCTGACATTTTTTCCTTGAATGTCTGTTTTTGTGGTGTGGTGTTACTATGCCTGCTCTGGAATGTCTGTGGGAGTCAATGTCTTCGTCTATTGGATGAATTATGAATGTGTGCAGACAAGAGATAGAGATGGTGTGTGTGCGCTCATGCGTGCGTGTGTGTGCTCTCTAATATCTCATATTGGATAGTGTTTGCCATGGTCCACGTGGAGAGACCAACACTTCAATCTTGAGTAGATGCAATAAAAACTGACTGGCTTATAGATCCCTCCCCTCCCCTGCCCTGCCCTCCCCTCCCCTGCCCTCCCCTGCCCTCCCCTCCCCTCCCCTGCCCTCCCCTCCCCTCCCCTGCCCTCCCCTCCCCTCCCCTGCCCTCCCCTCCCCTGCCCTCCCCTCCCCTGCCCTCCCCTCCCCTGCCCTCCTGTTCCCCTTTCTACTTCCAGAAAGGATTGGAATATAATCAACTTCATCTAATATTTCATAACTGCCGAGTATGCTATTTTGTATGTATTCGGTAGTTAACTAAGTTTTGTCAAGCAGACCCACACCAAGGGGTGAAAGGTCGACATTCCAACTAACTAATTTTTGCTAATAGGATGTCACATGAGTTGTTGCCCCCAGCCTGACCAACTCACTCACTCACTCACTCACTCACTCACTCACTCACTCACTCACTCACTCACTCACTCACTCACTCACTCACTCACTCACTCACTCACTCACTCACTCACTCACTCACTCACTCACTCACTCACTCACTCACTCACTCACTCACTCACTCACTCACTCACACACACACACACACACACACACACTCACACCCAGAGCTCCAGCTGTCAGTGTAGGGGCAGCTGCACTGTAGGCAATCAACACTTCTCTCTCAAGCATTGTGGTGCAGGCCTAGAACCTCAAATGTCTGTCAGTGATGGAGTAGTATAGAGCACAATGAGTATGATCACAATGGTGCCATGTTGATGATGATAATGATTATTTTACACAGGAAACACATAACAAAATGCATCTATATACACACACGAATGCATGCATTGAATTACTCATTGCTGTTATTAATTACTGATACTAATGTTGTTCCATTAGTCTCACAGCATGTTATCTGTTCTTCCCGACAATAACAAGGTCACCTGATATGGTCACCTGACAATGACAAGGTCACCTGATATGGTCACTTGACATGGTTAATTGAGTTCAAACAGTATGTAGTGCTATTAAACTTATTTAAAAAAAAGGATTTATAGAGGAATTATGTCTATTCAAAAAATAATTCCAGTTATGTGTTTAGTATTATTTCCAAGTATCCATGATGTTATTGCTAGGTTTCCAGCACATGAATTACTACTAAAGCTTACCAGGCATATCTTTCTTTGAGCTTTTGTGTTGCTCTCAAGCTCACAACTACTATCTTTTGGTGGAAGCCATGGACACACCCAGAATGAGATTGCAGTTAAGTCAATAATGTACAGTTGTTGTTGTAAGGGGCAGATGATAGCATCCTGTGGTCAGTCATGTGTAATCCTTTTAGCTTGGGTGGATGTTCCCCTTGGATAGGAACATTCAGAACTTATACATCTCAAGCACTTTAGAACCAAAACCACAACCCACCTACCATATTGGACCTTGCCTGAGTTTAGTTTAGAACAGAATATTGTCCAGGAGTGTTGTGATAGTGGACAATTGTGGTACCCAAATTCCTGAATTCTAGCTGTTGCTAAGTGGCTATAACACCACACACACATGCCACACACTCTAGCAACAGTGCTGCTGCATGCATGTCCAGTGAGTCCTTTTCCTTGCACATCTTGGTCACCTGGGACACTCCTGGGATGTCCTCCGTGTGACTGCACAGCTCTTGTGTGGCTAGAGAGCAAGTGTTTGCCTGCAAGGGCTAGGGTTGATCAGTGAACCCTCCTCCATCCCTGTGGAGAGTGTGGTGGACCTGGCTGAGGGCATGTGGCCATCAGCTGGGGGTGAGTAGGACTTGTACAGGAAGAAACAGATGGATAATTATAATTTCAACTCAGTTGCATGCAAAATTCCCCCTCTTCTTCCCAACTGAAAACTCTGTATCAGTCCCTAATAATGTAGTTTCAATGACTGAAGGATTTCCTGTCGTAATTATATCATATTCATTTGTTTGGAATACAGTGTTTATTCCACCCTTGACCTTTGGCTGTGTTTACTCCAACTATATGTTGAAGTGCTCACCATCAGTCCGGCAGGTGGGCTTCTGTGGTTGAGCTCCTCTCTCTCTCTGTATATAGCTGTAGCTGGGTGTGTAAATTGATAGCAACTTGATCCGGTGTGATTGTATTTGGCCTAATTGAATTTTACATGAGTGATGTTTTACATGTTGACCCTGTTAGCTGGTGTGTATGTGGGGGGGGGGGGGGGGTGAAGAGTGCTTGTGGATGCCCTCATAGATGTGTGGATGACCAATCATACAGGATTTTTATCATCTTTATGTACCCCAGATAGAATGTGTTTGATATTAGACACTGGAATTGGAAAAAAAGAATTTTAGTTGAGAATTAACTGGTTTTTGTTTGGGAGCAGTCTCTATGACGATTGTATGTAGAGTGTATCAAGGACTAAGTTATGTTGTCATGAGGTGTGTCAGTGTTGGCACTCTGTCTGTCTGTCTGTCTGTCTGTCTGTCTGTCTGTCTGTCTGTCTGTCTGTCTGTCTGTCTGTCTGTCTGTTTCTGTTACACATGGCTCTGTGTGTGTGTGTGTGTGTGTGTGTGTGTGTGTGTGTGTGTGTGTGAGAGAGAGAGAGAGAGAGAGAGAGAGAGAGAGAGAGGGCGAGGAATGTGAATTCTGGTCATAATGAGGTGTTCAAATTTATCTTGTTGTTTTAATCTCATGTTGCTCAAGGAATACCAGCTGCCATGTAGTTTTTAAAGTTTATTTTATTGGTCGTGTTGTAGTGCTGATAGAATAACATTAGCATTAGCTTGCTTAGGTAAGTTGATAGTTGATTGACCTGATTAACTCTGGTGTTTCTTAGTTGTGGTGTTAGGACTGTTCAACCATGATAAACATCATATCTTCACTTCTGTAAACACATAGAACATGTTGTTTTTAATTAGAAAGACTTGTTTTGCTGTTGTAGTGCATGCACACAAACTATGGATTTATCTATCTATCTATCTATCTATCTGTCTATTTACCTATCTATCTGTCAGTGCATATATCTATATATCTGCCAATCTATCTATCTATCTGTCTATATATCTGCCTATCTACCTATATATCTGGTTGTCAGTCCACCTATCCACCTATACATCCTTCCATCATTCAATCTAGCCATCTCTATACCTATCTATCTATCTATCTATCTATCCATGAATTAATAGATGTGACATAGTGTAGGATGCAACACTGGCATGACTAGTTGTTGGTGTACTTGGAATTTGTGTGTTCATGGATTCCAGAACATTGTATAATATATCAAAAGAGCTCTTCTGTTTTATTCCAACATTAAATGCATGTAGTTGATTGTTTTACATGACCCACTTTTATGCTGAGGCAGGTCGAAGTAGATTGACAGTAGCTCTATGACGACACACACTGGATCAATACCACACTGGGTTGAGGCAGGTTGAAGTAGATTGACAGTAGCTCTATGACGACACACACTGGACCAACACCACACTGGGTTGAGGCAGGTTGAAGTAGATTGACAGTAGCTCTATGACGACACACACTGGATCAATACCACACTGGGTTGAGGCAGGTCGAAGTAGATTGACAGTAGCTCTATGACGACACACACTGGATCAATACCACACTGGGTTGAGGCAGGTTGAAGTAGATTGACAGTAGCTCTATGACGACACACACTGGACCAACACCACACTGGGTTGAGACAGGTTGAAGTAGATTGACAGTAGCTCTATGACGACACACACTGGACCAACACCACACTGGGTTGTAGAGCCAATATTCTGATTTTTGCTGCACTGAATGATGTGGTGGTCCCCTCAATGCCCCGCCCACGCCCCCTCCCCCCCCCTCCCCCCTCATCCCTGTAGGATGTGGTCAGGAGGACCCTTGTCTCTCTCCAGACATCACCATATGTGACGAGTGTATTGCTGTGAGAGGATGTGCCTGGTGCTCCATGGAAAGCAATGTAAGTTTAGCCGGGAATAGCCATGCATTAGCTAGGGAATAGCCGGGGAATAGACAATTGATCGGTCAAAGCTTTAATTTATATTTTGTAAGAGTTTGGAAGAAAAATGTGGAATATGAAAAGTTATAGTGTTGAGAAAAGCATGGTCAACATGTAGTCATTAGTTTGTGTCACCATTACACTCCTAGCTGTGTGGTGATTAGTTTTCTATTGCCTTAGCAACTGATTTAGGAGGGGGTGGTCCGTTTTTGCTGCCTTTCTTCTAAGATCAAGATAGCACACCTGTTGCAGCCTGTTGCTAGAATGGCGTCAGCTACATGCTGTGTGGGAACCTTAGAACTACCTGCTCAACAGAAAAACTTTATGCATGGACGATGTGCATATCTGAATACACTAGACTAATCCAGAGTTTCCATGCGTTTGAATTTTATCATGTGATGTTGGAATGATTGGAACATTGTGGTTTATTTAGTGTTGTGGTCAATCGTGTCAACATATTTGCTGTGTGGGATGGGGATTTTAGCTGCTCTCTACTGAGAGAGGATATCCTTTAGATTGAAGAATAATGAAGAGAGAGAGGAAGGGAGGGAAGTAGAAATACAAAGATATTTGAAACCTACCAGAAAGTCCAAATGTGTATTTTACACCCGACCTCCCAGCTGTATTTGATCATGTGACCAACTGTGTCACATTTGTTTCATATCTAACTAGTGTCCCTTGGTGTAAGAGTTTTGCCCCTCCCCCCTTCCCTAAATCTCCAATAACATATTGTTTACCCTTTTCCAGATGTTTACTGAGCGGAGATGTCAGGCTGAAGCAAACTTGACTGCCGGCTCATGTGATCCTGCCTCTGTGGAGTATCCATCCAGTTCCTTGAATTCGAGAATTGTAAGTGGAGTAGATACATTCTGTGTTTCTCTCCCCCACTCTCACTTGCCATGGGACTCGTGCATCAATTACGATTGCTTTAGTTTATGTCGGCCATGTGAGTGTGACCCACTAGGCAACCCTCGCCTGAGTTTCCATAGTATGATGTTCAACTTGTGTTCATTTATAACAGAAGTGTCTTTGTGAACAGAAGGCACTTAAGAGCATGTTTCTCTATATAGTGCACACCACAGACACAGTATTTGTGTGCTCACACTTGTTCGTGTGTGTTGGGAACTTTGAGCCCTGTCTGAGCTTACTATCATAGTTTTCTCGACATCTATCTACCTATCTATATATATATATATTAGAAGACCTGTGTAACTGTGTAATTATGTTCATCCGTTTCTCAAAATCCCTCTGTTAGATTTTGACCAAACTTTTTGGGATGGAGGAGACCCACCCTGAGATGGTTTTATGCCAGGTGGCATGTCTGGGAAAAAAAAAGAATTTGTTGGTCTGTCTGTATATTTCTCTAAACTCGGCATGATGATAGGTTTTGACTCAACTTAAAACATGGGTTAAAATTTTCGCAAAATGGTTACCATGGTAATGAGAAAAAGCCAAAAAATGGTATTTTTGCCAGAAAAACCATTGGAGCTGAGATCTAAAACTTGGTATGAATATACAACTTCACTCTGAGAGTAACATGGGCTGTGTCCCACCTGGCCACACCTCTTCCTTTCTCTGTGTAAGGCTATTAATGCCAAAAATGATATTTCAGCAAAATCACTTGAACCTAGGGAGTTAAACCAATAAACCCATATATATATATTTAGAATCAATATAATCTGAGGAATGTTTTAAGTACATTTATATGACCACACCACTTCTGTTTTCATGTCAGGCCCAAAAGAGGACAAAAATGGTACTTTGGCCAAACAAACCCTTGGAGCGACAGATTTGATATATGGTTTGTATACTCAACTTTGACTATAATGTTTGATGTTGAAATTGGCCGGGCAACGCCGGGTATATGCTGCTAGTACATCTATAAAGTGTTCAATGTTTGAAGTTAGGGCTAGACAAGTTCTGGTGCCCAGCAAAGCAACTGTCATGTGGATGGACTGGAAAAATCTGGTGAAGGCAAAATGGTAGCAAGAAGGTTATAGAGAAGGTTGACCCTCTCTGGACACCATGCCACAGGTTGACAGGAAATTTGTTTTCCAACATGAATATTTTATTTTATAATTTTATGTCCCCTCACACACACACACACACACACACACACACACACACACACACACACACACACACACACACACACACACACACACACACACACACACACACACACACACACACATCCAATACAGTAAATCACATCTTGTTTCTTTCGGTTTAGTAACAAAAAAAAAAGGAGAGTAAAGAAGAAAGAGCTTACACACCATATATTAGGTTCGTAGGTCGGAGGGTGTCCAAGGTGCATATTTCCAAAGGTCTTACCTAGAGTGACTTCTGTAGGGTCATAGGTTCAGTTAGCCTGACCTGGATTAATGCGTCCCATTCCTACCCCACTATATATATATATATCAGTCTATTTGGGACACCACTGTGAGTGCATAGATTTGAGTTTCATCTTGGGGAATGCTCTGTGGGAAAACAAAACATAATTCAAATGTTTCCATAGACATGTACAAAAGAAAAGCCTAAAAAATCACGGCCAATCAATTGGGGCACTTGTCTCCCCATCTTTATGTCGTTAGTTTGTATTCTGGACTGGTTTTCACCCATGTTTTACTTTTCCCCATTTCCACATCTTTTTTCCCCCTTTGTTCGCCAAAAAATTCTCTATATAGCTAATACATTAAGCAAACTGAAAAGATTGTGCGTGCGTGCGTGTTGTTACCAACACCCTCAAACCTTTTCCCCAGCCATATACGAATGGTAGAGATTAATCCAGATCAGGTGGGAAAAAGTGGTTCCCCAACAACCTCAATATCATTGTCTGCTCTAAATAAAGGTGTAGTTAGTTTTCTGATGAAGGCACCACTTAACATTCTTTTTTGCCAAATGTAGATAACACATTCCCAATGTATACCAAATGTAATGGAACACACACAAGCCTAGGGGTGGTAATTCTGACCACACATGCTGTGGATGAGTTGCCATGCCGACGTAGTGATGTTGAGGATGACGATATTCATATTGTTTTTCTCTCCATAGGTGCATGATCCGCTGGAATTGAACCCTATTGACCTCATCGAGGTGGACTTGGATCTGCGTGTAGGTATGTGCAGCATCCCATGGCTGGCCGTGCATGCAGTGTGGATCGCTGTGTGGTGGGGGCTCTCTCTCTCTGTTTCTACTAGTACAACATGAGAGTATATATATATTGGTGGTCTGGAGCAAGAGCAATAATTTTATTTTGATGCTATGAATGAACGTATACTCTCGGGGTCTTGTGGAGGTGGAGTGGATTGCTGAACTTGAAGTGGTTTAGAGCTAATTATGTTATTGCTTAGAATGTAGAATGTTGTCAGGGCTTTATATTGAGGGAAGGAGGGGAGGGAGGGAGGGATATAAGAAATTAAAGCCCAAGTACTCACTCGAGAGCACGATTTAATTGTCTAACACTTGGCATTTTCCCCTGGGGGAAATTCTAGCTGAATTGCTCCCCCCTCCCCTTCCCTGCATACACCACCCACCACTCTGATGTAGGAGTACTTTTGGGTTATTAGTTATGAAGATACAGTAACAATTGAGCTAGTATATATATATATATATATATATATATATATATATATATATATATATATATATATATATATATATATTTATTTCAGTCCAGCATTTAGATTAAATGACGAACCGAAAAAGAAGCAGACATTTTGCCTTTTTGGTGATTCTTCTTTCTTCAATTTTTGAGATTTTCTCACTTTAAAAATTTTTTCACGCATCACAATGACCCAAGTACAATTTAATAGAATTGACCTGATCGTAGTGAGTGTAATTGTGATTGAACCTGAGTCATCATGGACAGTAATGTCCTGTATAGATGTATGTATTGGTATCTCATGTCTCTATCCATGTTATTTGCCCCTCCCCCCGATACGTCAGGTGACCCCCAGACTTTCCAGGTGAAAGTGACGCCACAGAGGAACCTGCCTCTTGACCTGTACATCTTGATGGATCTGTCTGGCTCCATGCAAGAAGAACTGGCCACCATCCAACTGGTAGCCAGTAGGCTAGGTAAGCCACTCACACCTGGGTACACCGAGTGTGTGTGTGTGTGTGTGTGTGTGTGTGTGTGTGTGTGTGTGTGTGTGTGTGTGTGTGTGTGTGTGTGTGTGTGTTCCTTCTTGCTGGTAGTGTGGTTTGGTCACTACTAATTTCACACCATTATGTAGGACACTGTAGTCATGTTTTCCTTATAATAATTTGTTTTTCCTGAATACTCCAGCCAGCTCCATCTTGTCCATTACCGAGAATGTGCGTCTTGCGTTTGGGTCCTTCAACGACAAAATTATCCTTCCTTATTCATCTTTTGAGTGTCCGGCAGACAGTTCAGAGAATTGTGACTCATATGCCTTCAGACATCACGTGAACTTTACTGATAATTCTACTGTATTTTCTGTGAGTTGAGGGTGTATGTGTGTTTGTTCTGAAATGCTTTCATTATTGCATTTTAAAATGTTTTTACATTGTTTGTTTGTTTTTGTTGCGAGTATCAGTGGAGGTACTGTAGAGAAGACAATTATGATCATCTTTGCTAAATTTACAGCATCTCTTTATTCCATCAGCAGCAGCTCCGCTCCACTGATGCATACATACATACATACATACATACATACATACATACATACATACATACATACATACATACATACATACATACATACATACATACATACATACATACATACATACATACATACATACATACATACATACATACATACATACATACATACATACCCTCCATGACTGCTATACCACCTGCAGCAGTGTGAGCTACTCTCTGCTGGGACTCCACTCTCTCCTCCACTCTCTTCCTTCTTCACTGCTCCATCTAGCATAAGCATCCAGTTTTGTAGCCACTGCTATTAAACAGAAGTTTTCTCCCACCCCCCCCCCCCTGATGTCCTGTTATAGTACAGGACTGGAAGGAGGGGGGGGGGGGGGGGGGGGGGGGGAAAGGGAAAAAAAATTATTTATTTATTTATTTATTTATTATTATTATTTTTTTTTTTTTTTTTAATTTTTATTGTCTTGTCCTTGATGCATAACCTGGTATACAAA
Organism: Lycopodina hypogea; assembly: GCA_963969325.1. Taxonomy (NCBI): domain Eukaryota; kingdom Metazoa; phylum Porifera; class Demospongiae; order Poecilosclerida; family Cladorhizidae; genus Lycopodina; species Lycopodina hypogea. The sequence goes on from OZ017788.1 coordinate 8,044,626, forward strand.
ATTTGAAAAATTTTAATCCAATATTTTTGAAGAAAACTTAGCTTGAAATTTTACTTCCTGTGTGGGTGTAACTATTCATTGGCGTCACAAGGAGGCAGCTGCAGCTAAAACTCTATGGAAGTGATACGCTTCTTCAACAAACCTCAACAATTCCTGGAGTCAGGAGGCCCAATTCTGCCAGTAAATCCAGGAGTGGCAGCAGTATGTACCTAGCGAGATAGCAACTATAGTAGAGCTGCTGGAGTAGCTAATCTGAAGACCCAGTTCTTCTGAAGGAATAAGTGAAGAGATCCCTTTGGAGAGTGCAATTTTTTCTAGTAACTTCAGAGCTTAGTGGCATTGATCCTATTTTTAGCTTTATCCAGCTCTGATTCAAGTAGCTAGCTGAGTAGGCAATTGTTCTTTTTCACACTTGGTTATAACATTTATAGCTAGTAACTGCCCTTGGCTATTAGCTATAAATATTATAACCTTGTGTAAAAAGAACAATTACGCAGTTTGCTATATAGTTAGCTGGCTATTAAGTATCTAGCTCCACACCAAAAATGGTAAGCTAGCTAGCAAGTATTACCATGACAAATAAAAAAATCTTCTATCCTCATTTTCTGTAGCTATAATTATAGCTAGTTATTAATTATCTAGCTCCACACCAAAAGTAGCCAAAGCTAAAAAGTATTTTGCAATCACGACACATCAGAAAGTCTTCAATAGTCATTTTTTGTACCTAAATCAGAGATAGATGGAACTGAAGAGCAGTATCAATAGGATCTGAAGGTATGAATAATTATTGCACTTTCCCAAGGGACAGCAGATTTCCAACTCCACAACTCTTTCTCAGTTGCTATTGCACTAGATGTCAGTGTGCTGCTACCAATCCTGGACTTACTGGTGGAATCCTGCCTCCTGACTGGAGGAATTGTTGAAGTATGTTGAAGAAGCCTATCACTTACATAGGGTTTTTTGCTGCAGTTGTCCCCATTGTGGCATCATTGACAAGTTACATCCCCACAGGAAGTAAATTTTTGAAGCTAAGTTTTCTTCATGATTATTGGACCATAATTTCCAAAAAAATTTTAAGCTAGATTATGCATCAAGGACAAGACAAGACGATAAAAAAAATTTTCCAGTTCAGTTACCCTTTACTATAGCCCAGGTGAGAATCTGTGGTTAATTTCTACATGTGATTGACAGTTGTCTCATATAAGGCAGCAGAACAACTTTGCTGAAGCAATGTCCCTTGACCCTTTATCAGCTTGGCGATTTGGTAAAGGGAAGAGCTGTGCCAGACTTATCCAGTTGTTGTTTTGTTTCACTTTTTGTTTGTTTCTCTCTAATTACCTGTATATTTCAAATATTTGCAAACCACACCCCTTGCATGACCATTACAGGCCACACCCATCACAAGGCTAATGCAGACCACACCCCTCATATGACCATGGATGTCTTATAAATGTTCTTTGTATGTTCTCCCAGGAAGAGGTTCAGCAAGTGTCTATAACTGGAAATATTGATCTACCAGAAAATGGATTGGAAGGTTTAGCACAAGTACGTTGCCATGGAAATTGGGTCATGTGAAGGGAGTGGATTCGTTTTCAGTGGAGTAGATTCATGCATAATCAAAGTGAATTGATGAAAAGTGGACTAAAATGAGTTAATAAAATTGGATTGGATTGAATAAATATGTGAAGTAAATTAATGGCAAGTGGATTGGGAAATAGATTCAGCATTGCAGGTGCACCTCAGATTTGCATCGGATCTGCATTAAATCTGCATTAGTGTGTTACTGTCAGTAAGTGGGTTTACTGAATGACAGTATATCAGTTAGCATATTGTGTAACAACTCTGATTCTACCGAATGCATAGCAACAATCATGTGGAAACTGGTCGTCCTGTCTCTGAAAGCATGTCTCTATATTGTGTGTGTGTGTGTGTGTGTGTGTGTGTGTGTGTGTGTGTGTGTGTGTGTGTGTGTGTGTGTGTGTGTGTGTGTGTGTGTGTGTGTGTGTGTGTGTGTGTGTGTGTGTTATGGTTCAGGTGATATCCTGTGAGTCAGAGATTGGCTGGCGTGAGCGTGTGAATGGTATTGGTACAAGAGTGATCCTCTTCATCACCGACCAAGGTTTCCACTTCTCTGGAGAAGGACGGGTAAGGAAAAGGGAGGGGCATTTGAGTGTGGCTACAGTTAGTACACCATGCTGATTAAGGTGAATTTATATAGACTGATTGATTGATCAAGATTAGGAATGGTTTATTCATTCTCATCCAACACAACAGCTGGTGATTTAGAAATTTTAGTCTCTTATATTTATAAATCCAGCTGTATATGATTTGTAACCATTAACTAAATTGTGCATATCAATTAGTCAAAACACATTACAATTAGATGACACTAATTAATAGTCACAAGACAATACAATTAGAAAACACTGATTACTAGAGCCACAACACACAATTCAATTAGAGAACATGGATTGATAGGATCACAATACAATTAGAATTGGGTGTGTGTGTGTGATTACAGTGTATATTAAATTACTGCTATTTGTAATTCAATTAAGTAATTTTAATTCATATGAGAGAGTAAACAGACAGACTATTTTAATCACACACACACACAGTGAAAACTTAACTTTTGCTAAAGCGGTTGTAATAGCTATCAGCCTATATTTATGTCTATCTGTCTGTCCGTCTCTGTCTGTTGTCTGTGTGCTATAACTGTACCTGCAGTTGGCTGGAATTCTAAATCCCTACAGAGGCGAATGTCTTCTGGAGATGAATCCAGCTTCAGGATTTTTGGAGTTAGTTAGATACCGGGAATTTGTAAGTTCTCATTGCACACGTCTATACCACACGCGCGCGCACACACACACACACACACACACACACACACAACTATACCAGCTATGACTGAGTAATACAACCACGTTTGAAACACTTGTTGGATGGTAGCCTTAGCTTGCCCCACCCACCTACAGCCTCGCCCACCTCTGTTGAAGTTGTACTCCTTGCTTCATGAAGAGCCTGACTATTCAGAGCACAGAGATCTTTCGTGCCAAAGCAAAGGCAAGGGCCAAACAGAACTCAATCACTCCAGCAAGTCTGTTATCTAGAGTTTTTTTACTCCTAGGAGTGCCTGAGACAACAGTAACCCTGAGACTCTCTCTCTCTTTATCTCTCTATCCACACACAAAGTTTATCCAGAGCTGTTGTCTGAATGGCCTGAATTCACAGCCTTTTGCCATCCTGTGAGCACATCTGCAAGTGTCAGTGTGTACACATTGACATGTGTGGGATTTAATATGACCTGGCAACACTGGTCTGTACTGGTCAAGGATTTACATTCGTGCTTTAGATGTGAGAGAAGTCGGGGCTGGAGCTTTTTGAGCTTGCCCCAAATGCATCCCAAAGCTTGTGTTGCAATACATCAGCCTCTCCTGCACGAGCTGGATGTCAGCTGCATTATATGACATGTAATTGTCTCCATAGGACTATCCTTCCGTTGGGGAGACTCTGAACCTGATGAGGCAGTTTGATGTGACCATCATAATTGCAGTCAACAATAATCGTATTGGAATCTATGAGGTAAAGAGTTGCATTCAGGTGCAGAATATACCTATCATTCTATCTCCCGTTGTGTTTATTTCAGTTAGTATTTATCTTAATTAGTGTTCATTACAATTAATGTTCATTACAATTAGTGTTATTACAATTAGTGTTCATTACAATTAATGTTCATTACAATTAGTGTTATTACAATTAGTGTTCATTACAATTAGTAGTGTATTTATTGTTAAACGAAGTCCATCTTCATGTTGTTCTGATGTATTGATATGTACATACTCATTTTATGTTCACTATGGGAATACTGAAATTTAATATAGTATTTTATGAATATATTCTAGACTTATTTTGATATGTTTCACTTTCCGTGCAGAATCTTATTGCGGCGTTGAACACAAATTCACGACGAGCATCAGTGGCCTCTTTCTCAGCTGATGCCTCAGAAGCTGGAAATGCTGAGAACACGATCTTGGAGTTGCTGGATAACGAGTATCAGGTGAGCTATGCATTGACTGTCTGGATTCTTTTCACGCTGTGTGACATGGTGTAACTTATGTTGATTTGTTTTATGGTCCTTTCTGCACATGTGATGAATTTTGATCTGTTTAAAAACTCTAGAATGCTTTGTATGAAGTGTTCCCTTTGTTTTAAAAGTTTGTTTGTTTTTTGTTAATGTTGACCTAATTTTTTAAGGATTGATACACACACGCACAAACACACGCACACACACACAAACACACGCACACACACACAATTGAAGACGTATAATTTCTGATTTGTTGCTGATGATAGACTGGTCACATGACCACACTGGAGTGTATATGAACCGTGTGTTGTTGACCCTTAAGATCACTAGAGGTCAACCTGTTTGGTTTCAATCTAAATATTTGGCCTTCAAAAATGAGACTTCTCTTAGTTTAAAAAGTGTCTTTGTGTCTTTGGCATGTTCCAGAGCGTGAACACGTACAGTGTTATAGCGTCACTGTATTTGTTTGCTAGGCTGTTGACTTAACGTTTATGATTAAATCAAAATTAATTATGACATGATTGAATCTATTTCTCAGTGCTGTCTTTGTTTGTTGTTCCCAAGGTGTGAGCAATTCAATTGCATGTGATTGTGGTGTGTATTAGCTGTAACTGTTGTTATTTTATGTCGTATCTATAGCGACTCCTTCAAGATGTGTCTCTGGAGTTCCCCAGTGACTCTGCTGAAATACTTGATGTATCAGTAGAAATAGATTGTCCAGCAAGGTTAGTTATTAGTGTACTTCTTTACTTTCAACTGGTAGATTTACAGCACCAGTGAACCCATGGCCATACAAGGCTGAGATCTCATTGATCCTCATGCAATACTTCACTGCATAGTCACATGATCACATGAGCTTTCCTCAGTCTACACATTCATTAGGCAACAAACGAGGGAGGGAATGGGAAAAAGGTGGGATTTAAAAACACTGTTAATAGAATATAATATTTTAGTCCGTGATTGTTTTTGTGTAATTGGCTTGTTGTTTCCTCAAGCTGTGTGTGCATGCTTTAGATTTGTACCTTGTTCTTAGACCTTGCTCGGAGGTCGATAGTCGAATGAAGCTATTGTATCTATGGTTGTTATTACATCATTGTTTATTGTTTTCTTAATTTACTGCTGTTGTTGTATATTATTTGTTTATTGGTACTGTTGTTTATTGTTTGTTAATCTGCTACTATTGTTTATTGTTTGTTAATCTGCTAACATTGTTTACTATTTATTAATTTGCTGCTGTTGTTTATTGTTTGTTAAATTGCTGCCGTATTTGGCTCATGTGTGAATGTAGCTCGAACCAAACAGAGTCTGGATGCAGTGGTGTTCCATTAGAAAGTACAGTGACCTTCAACATATCTGTGACTCTGACTAGTTGCGATGACCTCAATGAGCAGAGGTATGGTGTAGCCATCATCTAGCCTACTTTCCCTACTCACTCATTGCATGTAGGGCCTTTATCAGGAGCTGAGGAATAAACTCAAAACCTGTGTTGTGTGTGTGTGTGTGTGTGTGTGTGTGTGTGTGTGTGTGTGTGTGTGTGTGTGTGTGTGTGTGTGTGTGTGTGTGTGTTTGTTTCAGGTGGACTTACTCAGCTAATTTCATGTTTGGTTTTGTGATAAAATTAGTGTTGATCAAATGCAGAGAGGCACAGCAACATTAAGAGCCATCAGTTGAGCATTGCTATCGTGCGTGCGTGTGCGTGAGAGATGGAGTGAGGAAACCCGAGATTCATGACTTTTCCTATCATGAGACAACCTTCTTGATGAGTGCATCACTTATCACAAGTGCCATGCCTTTCCAAGCTACGAACTGGTCTGTCGATCAAAATACTAATTCAATCTGGGCAGAGATTATCCTGTGCTGTCAACAAACACCTTGGACTGTTCTCACCTGCCAAGCAAAATGTCCAACCCTTTGATATCTGATCTTAAAGGAAAGTTTGATTTGACCTTTAGTGCTAAAGCCAACAACATTATTGTCTAAAAATATTGTAAATCTCACTTAAGTGATAACTAATATTGGAACGACAAAACTTTTGACCCTTTGTCACTTTCTGGCATATGTATCTCGACATGTGAGCACATGTGAGCACATGTGATGGTCTGGAGCAGCTGTTGTCACCATAGGATTAGGAATGAGTGAGCAAGTGCCAGTTTTTTTCCCCCTCTATTTGTCTGTCAGGTTTTTCCCAGATTAAACCGGGTAATTTGTTGCATAACTTGGTAAGGGATTATCATTTGTGGTGTTTGGTTTACACTTTTAGTGTCTCTTAAATATTAATTTAGAATTACCAGTTAAAGTTTTGGTGGAATTCCTTGAGAACATTTATCCGCGTTGTCACTAACTCACCCAAATCAAGGAAGAGAGAGTAAATATGAGAGAGGGCAATGGAGTTGTAATAGAAATAGGACTAATTCTATTCCAGGATTGTCTGCCATCCCATAATGGGCTGTTCAACTCCTCCCCCTTGTGTTTCTTATTGGTCCACCCATAACAGCTCTTTGAAGGACACTCGTTTCCATGGTTACATTGGTGGCTGAGAGTGTTCTGTTCTTCTGTGAGAATGTAATTCTCTATCTTTGTGTGTTGTTATCTGCTATACACCTTTGAGGGTTTCCCCCCCCCCCCCACAGCTGGTGGACTTCCCCTCAATAAGTTCATGGCTGACATTTGCAGGCCCAATGAAGAATAAGTAAACTAAATTTTAATATGACATAATTTTTATTGTGTGTTGTGTTTATAGTTTGAAGGTTGTCTCTCCTTCTTTCGGAACTTTTAATATCAACTTTGAGCCTCTCTGCAGTTGCAACTGTTCAAGTATGCGAGTAAGTTACTACTACTACTATTACTACTACTACTGTACGACCACAACTACTTCATACCAGACAGTGTGCCTGTCATAGTGCTCTGGTGACTCTAGGTACATCTCTAATGAATCTTAACTTATTTCCTGCTGCAGTTGCTAGTGTGTGTGTGTGCAATATAAAGTGCACACCTGATACATGTGCCCACCCAACCTGCCACATAGGATAATTGATTCAATGAGTATTCAAATGGAAGGAGAGAGAGAGATGGGAGAGAGAGAAGAGGTAGGGAATGTGCCCACATGCACTGCGGTGGGTTCAGTTTCCAGCGAGCTACAGCTTGTACAAAAACAACGTTGTCAGTAGTTGAGGTGTTGATTTAATAAGGACAATTAGGTAACTCACTGTGTGTGTGTCCGTGGATGTGAGTGGGTGTGTCTATGTATGTGAGTGGGTGTGTATATGAGTGGGTGTGGATGTGAGAGTGTGTGTCCATGGATGTGTGTGTGTCCGTGGATTGAGTGGGTGTGTCTGTGGATGTGAGTGGGTGTGTATATGAGTGGGTTTGGATGTGTGTGTCCATAGATGTGTGTCTGTCCGTGGATTGAGTGGGTGTGTGTGTATCCGTGGTTGTGTGAGTGGGTGTGTGTGTCCATGGATGTGAGTGTGTGTGTTGGTGTATCCATGAGTGTGTGTGTCTGTAGATGTGAGTGGGTGTGTCTGTAGATGTGAGTGAGTGTGTATCTGTGGTTGTGTGATTGAGTGGGTGTGTGTCCGTGGATGTGAGTGGGTGTGGCTGTGTGGGTGTCCCCGTAGATTGAGTGAGTGAGTGTGTGTGGCCGTGGTTGTGTGTGTGGTTTGGGTGTGTGTAATTAGAGCTAAAGGATTGTCAGTCAGCCCTCAGCGTGGGTGGCTTAGTATTGCCTCACTTCCTACAAGTCCACAACTATATATTCCTCCAAAGAAGTTCATGGCAAGAATCGTGAACCTTGTCCATAGTAGATACAGTGGAGTGGACTGGACCAATCATGTGACAGCTTCCACATACCTGAAGAGGGATGGGGGAAGAGGGTTGTAGAGTTCTCCACCTCGTGTTCTGTACCATCACTGTGTTAAGGTTCACCCTTCTCTTTCCTTAGACTTTATATCACCAACCACTCATTCTTTAAAGGGAAATAAGAAAAAAAAATTGTATTTAATGATTACATGTTGCACTCACTAAAGCAGGGAGCTGTAGTCACACACAACACAGATTGACAAGCCAACATTTACTGCCCTCACTCACTCACCTACCCACCCACTCACTCACCCACTCACTCACTCACTCACTCACTCACTCACTCACTCACTCACTCACTCACTCACTCACCCACTCACCCACTCACCCACTCACTCACCCACTCACTCACCCACTCACTCACCCACTCACTCACCCACTCACTCACCCACTCACTCACCCACCCACTCACTCACCCACTCACTCACCCACTCACTCACCCACCCACTCACTCACTCACCCACCCACTCACTCACCCACTGACCGACCGACTGACTGACCTGTTAGCTCTCATACTGTTGTTTTGTGTTGTAGGTTCGTGCTCCCAATATCTGCAACAACTCCGGGGCCATGACTTGTGGAGTGTGTGACTGTGATCCTGACAAGTAAGTTACTAATGCGCGCGCGCACACACACACACACACACACACACACACACACACACACACACACACACACACCTGGGTACAAACATCTAAGTGAGATTAATTATGGATAGTTGCAAGTAGAGACATCGTAACTCTGGTCTGGTCAGTGTTGGACTCTCAGTCATAAGCACAACACTTGCTACATACCTGGTGTCCCTTCTTGAGCTAGTAGGCAGGAGGAACAGGGCAAGAGGTCTGTCTCCATACGTCTCTAGAGTTAATCAGGCCTGCCCTAGAGTGGCCCATAGCAACATATAAGATGTGGAGGTGAAGGATACACTTTTGTAGATTATTGTTTATATAGTCATGTGACATACTTACCTATAGTCATGTGACATACTTAACTATAGTCATGTGACATACTTTGGTCCTTTTGGCTGCAACATTTGGTCACTGTTGTATTTTTTTATTATTTATCTTTTGGTTATCAATCTTCCTGTTTATTCTTTGATTTTTTCATCACATGCTCTCTCCTCTTTGATCATCATTCTAAATGTTTTTGTTTGAGCAACAAAGGGAATCAGATATCAACTTGTAGCAGTGCTAGCAAGGTACTGACCAGGTGATCATGCTCTGGTCTATCACTCCTATGTCTGTGTTGGATGTATCACTCTTAACATTTTTGTTGATTCTTTCTCTCCTGCAGATGTGGGTCTAATTGTGATCGTTTCCTTGGAGATAGAACTACCTTGGACTGCCCGTGAGACAAACACACTCACTAATGGCTCCACTTGTACTCTATAACATGACTCTCTCTCCCTCTCCCTCTCTGTGTGTGCTGGGAGTGTTGCTTGGGGTGGTGCGTGTGTGTGTGTGTATGCAGAGCAGAAAATACATCCTGTAACCTGTCCATTGTCGGTCAAAATGAAGCATTGCCAGTACAAGATAGAATTAGTACAAGATAGAATTTAACCAGTCATTGTGTCCTGACAAAAGGAAAGAGTGAAAGTTAAAATAAAGAAGGGGAAAAAGATTGGGAAATTGCCAAAACTCTCAAAACGCAATGAATTGTCAGCAGGAGTCAGGGATTCCAGATAAAGTTGGACCATAGCAAATAAATGTTTGACTCTAGTAGAAAGAGACCTCTAGTTAGGAATAACTAGAAGTACCTAGAGGTCTCTTTCTACTAGAGTCAAACATTTCCACAAAGAAATTGCTGCACCCCCACACTGCTGCCCCCCCCCCCCCCCCCCCACACGGCTGCACCCCCACACTGCTGCACCCCCACATGGCTGCACCCCCACATGGCTGCACCCCCACATGGCTGCACCCCCACATGGCTGCACCCCCACACGGCTGCACCCCCACATGGCTGCACCCCCACACGGCTGCACCCCCACACGGCTGCCCCCCCCCACACGGCTGCACCCCCACACGGCTGCACCCCCACACGGCTGCACCCCCACACGGCTGCACCCCCACACGGCTGCACCCCCACACGGCTGCACCCCCACACGGCTGCACCCCCACACGGCTGCACCCCCACACTGCTGCACCCCCACACTGCTGCACCCCCACACTGCTGCACCCCCACACTGCTGCACCCCCACACTGCTGCCCCCCCACACTGCTGCCCCCCCACACTGCTGCCCCCCACACTGCTGCCCCCCCACACTGCTGCCCCCCACACTGCTGCCCCCCCACACTGCTGCCCCCCCACACTGCTGCCCCCCACACTGCTGCCCCCCACACTGCTGCACCCCCACACTGCTGCACCCCCACACTGCTGCCCCCCCCCACACTGCTGCACCCCCACACTGCTGCCCCCCCACACTGCTGCACCCCCACACTGCTGCCCCCCCACACTGCTGCACCCCCACACTGCTGCACCCCCACACTGCTGCACCCCCACACTGCTGCACCCCCACACTGATGCGCCCCCCACACTGCTGCACCCCCCACACTGCTGCACCCCCACACTGCTGCCCCCCCACACTGCTGCACCTCCACACAGTGCTGCACGCTTTGCTGACCACTGGAGAAAAATTTTTTTCTCTCATCTAAAAATGTAGTAGACTATGCTCCAATTGCTAAATGCTTTGCTGAAGCTTCCATGGATCGGTCTACTCTAGCAAAGACCAAGAAGTTCGACATTTTTTATATGATTGCCAAGGAAAGGTTGGTGTTTACTAAGATGAAAACAATTTTTGAGTAAGAGGAAAGCCATGGTGTTAATTTAGGAGTGGGATACAAAAGTAATCATGCATGTGCCACATTTGTTAGCTTCATAGCCAAAGAACAGAAATTTTTTTTGCTTAATTCCATATCAAAATCAGTTTCTTTTTTTTAAGCCTTCAAGCCAATGCCAGTGTTGATGCTGGAAATGTGGAGCTCAGAGTTATTTTTTATAACTTATTTTGATGCTTTTGCTAAAGATGGTGTAGTTGATATACAAACCAAGGTTTTCACTGCTAGACACCTTGACAGTGGTACTGGTGAAGGCTTGTTTGTCTCTCTCAAGGAGCAGTAGAATATATGAATGTTGAAGATTTGAGAACTAAAATGATTGGCTTAGCTGTCAAATTCTTTCCAGACAACAGTTACCTCTGTATAGCTAGCTAGTTCAGTCTCTTGGGAAGCTTCAATCTGTCAGGACAAAAAATAGGTTTGACAGGTCAAATTCAATATTGTCAGAACATTGTCAGGACAAAAATAATTAATGCATGCACTGGTATGTATGTATGTATGTATGTATGTATGTATGTATGTATGTATGTATGTATGTATGTATATGTGTGTGGTTGGTCTTGTGGTGGCAATGTGAATGTGTTAATCTGCTGAGGAGAGCTTTAGAATATTGACATAGATTGTTGCCCACATGTGTCTGGACTAATATAGAAAACACTTAGGTGATGCATATCCATTTAATCTTTCTGTGTATGATGATAACGTTGATAACGTTACTCCTGTGTGTGTGTGTGTGTGTGTGTGTGTGTGTGTGTGTGTGTGTGTGTGTGTGTGTGTGTGTGTGTGTGTTGAAATTAAGGAGCCAATTATAGACCTGTTGACATTTTGTTACTATAGCTTAAACCCACGAAATACCACACCTTTAAATATGCATTATCATGGATATTGTTGTTTTTTAAAATTAAATTATTGCTGCATTACAGTTTCAATTATTACAAATTATTATCATTACTATTATAATATTAATTCTTATTACATACACATAGCTGTACTTAATCTCCCTGTGTTATTTCTCCCTGTCCTTTGCCACTAGGCGTGGTGGTGTCAACAATGAGACATGCTCGGGCAATGGCAGGTGTGACTGCAACTGTATCTGTGACCAGCCGGAGTTCTCTGGTGCTGCCTGTGAGTGCTCCACCCTGGGCTGTGAGGCCAGCCGCAACGCACAGGGCCAACCCTGCTCCAGTGAGTGACGCATGTGTGTGTCTGAGTGACCTGTGTGTCTGAGTGACCTGTGTGTCTGAGTGACCTGTGTGTCTGAGTGACCTGTGTGTCTGAGTGACGTGTGTGTCTGAGTGACCTGTGTGTCTGAGTGACGTGTGTGTCTGAGTGACGTGTGTGTCTGAGTGACCTGTGTCTGAGTGACCTGTGTGTCTGAGTGACCTGTGTGTCTGAGTGACCTGTGTGTCTGAGTGACCTGTGTGTCTGAGTGACCTGTGTGTCTGAGCGACCTGTGTGTCTGAGCGACCTGTGTGTCTGAGCGACCTGTGTGTCTGAGCGACCTGTGTGTCTGAGTGACCTGTGTGTCTGAGTGACCTGTGTGTCTGAGTGACCTGTGTGTCTGAGTGACCTGTGTGTCTGAGTGACCTGTGTGTCTGAGTGACCTGTGTGTCTGAGTGACCTGTGTGTCTGAGAGACCTGTCTGTCTGAGTGACGTGTGTGTCTGAGTGACGTGTGTGTCTGAGTGACGTGTGTGTCTGAGTGACGTGTGTGTGTGAGTGACCTGTGTGTCTGAGTGACCTGTGTGTCTGAGTGACCTGTGTGTCTGAGCGACGTGTGTGTCTGAGCGACGTGTGTGTCTGAGTGACCTGTGTGTCTGAGTGACCTGTGTGTCTGAGCGACCTGTGTGTCTGAGCGACCTGTGTGTCTGAGCGACCTGTGTGTCTGAGCGACCTGTGTGTCTGAGCGACCTGTGTGTCTGAGCGACCTGTGTGTCTGAGCGACCTGTGTGTCTGAGCGACCTGTGTGTCTGAGCGACCTGTGTGTCTGAGCGACCTGTGTGTCTGAGCGACCTGTGTGTCTGAGCGACCTGTGTGTCTGAGTGACCTGTGTGTCTGAGTGACCTGTGTGTCTGAGTGACCTGTGTGTCTGAGTGACCTGTGTGTCTGAGAGACCTGTCTGTCTGAGTGACGTGTGTGTCTGAGTGACGTGTGTGTCTGAGTGACGTGTGTGTCTGAGTGACGTGTGTGTGTGAGTGACCTGTGTGTCTGAGTGACCTGTGTGTCTGAGTGACCTGTGTGTCTGAGCGACCTGTGTGTCTGAGTGACCTGTGTGTGTGAGTGACCTGTGTGTCTGAGTGACCTGTGTGTCTGAGTGACCTGTGTGTCTGAGTGACCTGTGTGTCTGAGTGACCTGTGTGTCTGAGTGACCTGTGTGTCTGAGTGACCTGTGTCTGAGTGACCTGTGTGTCTGAGTGACCTGTGTGTCTGAGTGACCTGTGTGTGTGAGTGACCTGTGTGTCTGAGTGACCTGTGTGTCTGAGTGACCTGTGTGTCTGAGTGACCTGTGTGTCTGAGTGACCTGTGTGTCTGAGTGACGTGTGTGTCTGAGTGACCTGTGTGTCTGAGTGACCTACAACACTGGGCATGCTCTCTACTGTTATGGCTGCCACTTCACCTGAAACTTTACAATCTCTTACAATTCAACATCAACGTCTGAACTGTGTGGGTGTGTGTGTGCATGATGTGAGTGTGGGTGAGTGTGCACGCACAATATAAAATTGAATTATTAATTGTCATCTACAACAACCAGTCCACCCAACAATCCTCAACGAAACAGTCGTGAGGACAACAGTTATAGTTCCTGTTTTATGTAGCTGATATTGTGTGTGTGTGTGCGCGCACACAGATCGTGGGATGTGTTGTGAAGGTGTGTGTCGCTGTGGTATGTCTCCCCTGAACAACACGTACAGAGGAAACTCGTCCTCCAACTTCTGTCAGTGTGAGCCAGTGGAGGAGGCATGTGTCGACCCCGCGGTGAGTACCAGCTACACACACATGCCCAGATCCCTCAGTGCTGTATATATCACTTTGAGGTTTGTTGTGTTCAGTTATTGTGCTGTTGTATTAATAGGGACTCTTCTTAGAGTGGGTGTCCTTTTTTTTTTTAAATGACTTACTTTGTTATTATACATTATGCTGCTCTCTAGAATGGGCTGATGTGCAACAACCGTGGGATGTGTGAGTGCAACTTCTGCGTGTCATGTGATCCCTTTTTCTTTGGTCAATTCTGTCAGTTGCAAGTAAGTGCATGTTACGCATCAATAATGCTGACCGTTTATCTATCATTGCAGGACAGCTATTGGCTGTCTAACTGCATGCTGGGGGGGGGGGGGGGGCACACCACATGGATGATGCTCAGAGCGCTAATTGTTTGCTATTATTTTTGTGTTTGTTTTGATTTTACAACAAATATCAAATCTTATACTTTTATCGAATATCCTATGCTCTACAATATATCCTATGCTCTACAATATATCCTATGCTCTAAAATATATCCTATGCTCTCTAAAATATCCTATGCTCTAAAATATATCCTATGCTCTCTAAGATATCCTATGCTCTAAAATATATCCTATGCTCTACAATATATCCTATGTTCTCTAAGATATCCTATGCTCTAAATATATCCTATGCTCTATAAAATATCCTATCAACTGGAAGCTCAACAGACTACAGTATCAAAAATCTTATACTCTATCAAACCATGTATACTCAATGTCCTGGAATGCCGCTAAATTCATGATCGCCAAACATCGTTTTATCATGGTGGCTTGCCTTATTGGGTCTGCAGGGATCACATCTTCATGTTCTGTAACATTCCTTATCTTCCAGAATGTGTTGACATGTGGCTTTACAGACGACATCAACTGCATCAGAATGTGCAGGAGTATGGTGGGAGAGAGAGAGAATGACCTCCCTGACCTCTGCACTCTCTGTAACCCAGACAGACCCCTTCTGTTCATCAACCAGGAAATGGTGGACAGTGGAGATGCTGACACCATCAGGTCAACCTATGAGATGATTACCAATCTACGACTAGGTGGGTGTGGTGTCAAGAACACATGTGTTTCTCTTATACACCAATGCACTGTGTAATATGCCATTATCTCCTTGTACTGAATTTATCTTAATGGTGGACTACTCACTCCTAATGCACTGGTTGTTCTTCCAGGCCAAGAGAATGGCAATGCAGAAGCCATGTTTGACTTCCGGACTGACCAATGTGAATATATTGATGACGATGGGTGTGTCATAGATTACGTCATTCTATCCAACGAAACTAATTTTGCCGTGGTCGCTACCAGGCAAAGAGGTTGGTTGAGTGTGTGACTGTGTGTGACCATGTTACTGTGTGTATGTGAGTGTGTGTGACTGTGTATATATAGGTGTGTGTGATTGTGTATATATAGGTGTGTGTGTGTGTGTGACCATGTGTGTGTGATTGATTATATGTATGTATTGTGTGTGTGTGTTCACTATTTTGTAAGAAGAAAGCTTATTGCAGTATCATTCATGGTCATTTACCATAAGGAGTAGCTTGTAGCCTCTCCATGATTTCTCACTCACTGACTTCCTCCCTCTCTCCCCCGTGTGTGTTGCAGACTGCTCCCTTGTGCAGAGCGGCATACGCCTGTCCATCCCTGTGTGGGCTCTGGCCCCCATCCTCTTAGTCTGTCTGCTCGTCATTGGCGGCTTCATCGTCATCCTCGTCAAAGTCATGTTCCTGATCCTGGTGAGTGAGTGAGTGGTCACTCTACAGCCTCTCATACATATGTACACACACACACACACACACACACACACACACACACACACACACACACACACACACACACACACACACACACAGTCTCTCTCTCTCTCTACTTTTGCTGAAAATGTCTCCTTTAATTTGGTCTTGCCTATCATGCCCACAGTATATATAATCTGTGTGTGTGTGTTGTCATCACTGTCCCTCCATGTCTGTGGTGCAGGACTATATAGAGGTGAAGAAGTGGGAGAGCGAAACAAAGGACGCTGATTTCTCAAAGGTAAGTTTCACCAGAGCTGGCTGCCATGCTTACGGCATGGATGCTGTAACCTAGGAAAGAAAACATCCCTTCATCCTTACTTCTTTCTCCTTTAAAAAAAAAAAATTTTTTTTAACTAGTTAAAAACCTGTCCAACGGCGTTTTTTTTTTTTTTTTTTTTTTTTTTTTTTTTTTTTTTTTTTTTTGGCCCACCTTTGGTTGGCTATAGTAGAGAAAAATGTCTGCTTTTAAGACATGTTATAGACTTTTAATAAAAAGGTGAACATGTGATTAGGTCAAATTATTGTTTATTTAGAAGTACCATTTTTTGATATTTTTTGCCTTACACACAAAGAAGAAGAGGTGTGGCCAGATGGGACCCACCCCATGTTATTCACCAAGTCAAGTCGTGTCTGCATGCCAAATTTTTATGCCTGTAGCTCCATTCTAGTTTCTGGCAAAAGTACCATTTTTGGCTCTCTCTTTTTTTTAATACAGAAGGGGGTGTGGCTATATAGATATGCTTATAACATTCCCCTGATGACACAGCTCCATTATTTTTTTCTGGCAAGTACCATTTTTGGCTTTTAAAAAAAAAATATATATATATATATATATACAGAAATGGGTGTGACCATATAGATATGCTCATGACGCTCCCCTGGTGACACTGATTCTAAATATATATGAGTTTGTGGGTTTAAGATAGACAGACAGACAGACAGACAGACAGACAGACAGACAGACAGACAGACAGACACACTTTATAGTGTAGATAATAACAAATAAAAAAAAAAGAAGTATTTATTGATTTAAATGATTTTTATTATAAAAAGAAAATATGCTCATGACGCTCCCCTGGTGACACTGATTCTAAATATATATGAGTTTGTGGGTTTAAGATAGACAGACAGACAGACAGACAGACAGACAGACAGACAGACAGACAGACAGACAGACACACTTTATAGTGTAGATAATAACAAATAAAAAAAAAGAAGTATTTATTGATTTAAATGATTTTTATTATAAAAAGAAAATATGCTCATGACGCTCCCCTGGTGACACTGATTCTAAATATATATGAGTTTGTGGGTTTAAGATAGACAGACAGACAGACAGACAGACAGACAGACAGACAGACAGACAGACAGACAGACACACTTTATAGTGTAGATAATAACAAATAATAAAAAAAAGAAGTATTTATTGATTTAAATGATTTTTATTATAAAAAGAAATAAAATAAATTTTTTTAAATTTTAAATATCCCAATGATTGTGTAGCTCCTGTAAAGTCAACCAGTGTTCTTCCCTTACCCATGCTATGAAATTATGATGCCATATTCATCTGCCAATGTCAGGCCACTAATGACAACTGTGCTCACTTAAGCACCCCACTGCACTGACAGGCCATAGAACATGCAAAATGACATGTTCCACATGTACTTGAGCTGACTAGGGATGAGGTCTACCACACACACACACACACACACACACACACACACACACACACACACACACACACACACACACACACTGAACTTTTTTTAGTCAGAAGAAAACTATGAAATTAAACTTGAAATCTCATAAGAGCAAAGAGTTTAATAGATGAAACTGGTCCAATAATATCACAACAAAGCATGACAAAGACAAATAAACATGTGAAGATATACCAGAGACCTCTTATGCCTTAATTTTAACCTGAACTTTACCACATTTAAGTTTGCTTTGTTTCCACCTTTTACCATACTTTTATTGGCCCATCAATCTAAAATACTCATCATAGAGCACGAGGGGATTGGAATAATTTGGATTAGGAGTCTGTATTTTAATATTATGAACAGGTAATGTAAATATCAATTAGTCCCTTTGCCATCTGTCCCACTGGGCACCACAATAGAACCTGTTAATTCAACCTCTGAAGTAGCAGCTGCTTGAGGAACAGCCTAGACTATACTTAATTAGAAATTAAGTGCATTCCAACATTACTCAATGGAAATTGAACATGTGGCTACACCACCTGTAATCACAGACAACAGCTGCACTAGGAAAACCTTATAAAGTAATTAATGGACATACACTATCTGTTGGTCTTGTTATAATGTATTTCTGCATGTGATTTGTGCTTTGTTTTGTTCAGAATCAAAACCCTCTCTACCAAAGTCCAGAGATGAAGTATGAAAACGTTGCATATGGACGTGAATAGCTGTCGACTCTTTTATTAGAAAAATGTGGAGCACATAACTACAAACCTCTTTCCAGATTACAATAAGTTGTTATTAGAGCAACTTCATTTACTCCTATTATGTTGTGTATGTTATTCTTCATTTAAATCTCTCTCTTTCTCTCTCTCTTTGCTAAATTATAAATCCATGCTGTCTTTCAAGTTGATTTTAATGGTCTTCTTGTTCCTCTACCCATCACCCAGATTTTATATTCAAATATTTATACCATTAATTAGTTGTTTCTCCATGTATATATGTGTATATATATTTTGGGAGGAAAGCTGTCTGTGGTTGCATTAGTCATCCAGTGCTCACAGTGTGCTCTATCTACCATGAAATGGAAAGGAGATAGACTAGAATGTTTTGTTGTTTTTTAATTACCTAAATGAGTATATTGTGTCCACTTTTACCTACAAGATAATTAAGGTTTACAAACCAATCAAAATTCTTGATGCTTGATAATATTCTTCTGTTGATTGACTTTTATCTTGAAGTGTATTGGCTGTCCACCAAGGTCACCAACACCAGCACTTCAGATGGTGTATGTTAAACTACTGTGCCTCATGCTCTTAAAGTAGTGCTACCATATTTGCAGATTACAAAAAGAGGACACTGTGGGGAGGGGGGGGGGGGGCATATTTTACTATTGAATTTTAAGTGTGTGAAGGAGCACTATTAATAAAATGTAATGGGGGGAAATAGCATCTCTAATCTCAGGCTCCCTCATTTTCATTCACCATAACAGAGAAACAGGCTCAATCTTTAACCCTCTACCTCACTACAGTAAAAGTATATAATATTCATATCATCAATTTAATGCAAGAAAATCAATAATTTAGAATTGAAAAGATCCTTCACTCACTCTGGTTAAAGATTTTTTAGTCAACATAGCATGCACTCTTGATGATGTTTCACTGTGTGAAATGAAAAATTCACTCTACTGCACTAATTGCATTGTTACCTAATTTCACAAAAATACTCAGTCCAAACACTGGGATTCTCATTCCTCTCCTGTTCTACCAAAACATGAAAAATGTGATCTTCAGTTTTGTAGTGGATTTGCACTAATGTTTGGGCATTGTGAGCTTTAAAATAGAATCATCAAACCAAAATATGAACCC
>OZ017788.1:8063963-8113963 GCA_963969325.1 Lycopodina hypogea
TATTAAATTTAAAATTGTTTTAGACCAGGCAAAATAATTGCTTAGAATAATTAAGATGAGGTTAAAGTTGTAAGATTTACACTTTTGGGTTCCATACAGTAAAGTATTAGTTGTAACAACAAACTTTGATGTTTCCACACAGTAAACAATTTGTTAACAAGACTGAAATTTCCAGCCAATAATCTGCTCACTTACGATTTAATGTTTTGACTTAATAATGACTTAATAATGACTTAATTGTGGGTTAAAGAAAGAGGGGGGAGAGGAGGGAATCCAACCATAACCAAGGATTGAACCGGAAACCTTAGCACTGGTGTTCCTGAGGAAGTTTCCTAAGAAAAAGGACTACAAGATCCCCAAGAAAGTAATGTTTAGACTCTGTGATTAATTATATCGAAGGGGGAAAAATCTGTTATTGACAAAAATATGTGGCTGTATCCTCCCCCCACCATTTCAAGTGTTCCTTTACCTGTGCGGGAATTTTTCTAGGAAATCCCCTAAGGGGGGATCAAAATGAAGTTGAACTACAAGCAGGCAATCACTGCCTCTGTCCAAGATCATTCCAAAAGCAGCTATTTTAGGAAAAAGTTGGGGGGGGGGGGGGGGGGTGATGGGGTCACATATGAAATTAGCTTACCAGGTTGGAAAAAGTCATGCAAAACTGAATTAGAATCTGGAAATAAAAAGGAAAAAATAAAGAAAACAAATACCCCCACTCCCACCCCTGGAAAGATAATTTAAATAAATTAACTAAATTTTACAAAATTAATGGGAAAACTGCTAAAAGAGGACAGATCACTTTAAAGCTAATAAAGAAGAAAACCACTAAATAGTGTAAATAGTGGTGTGAGGAAAATAAAAGAAATGAGATAAATATAACAATTAAGGGGGGGGGGGGATACTAGGGCTCAGGGCAAGGTCTATATTTGAAGTACTATTGCTTCAAATATAAAAGCGAGCCACAATCTTCAAAGTAACTTGTTTACCTTTTTGTATTTCCCTCCCTAATTTGTTATATTCCATTTTATTTCATTTTTTAAAATCTTGAATTATCCCTAATGGCCTATTTTTATGTTCTTCATTTTATTATCTTCTAAGTGTCTGTCTTTTTCAACAAAAAAAACATTTTTTTTACACCCTTAAGTTTTGTAAAATTTAGTTACTTTTATTTCACTTTAAATTACACTTTAAAGATTTTTTAAGCCTCAGCAATCAATCTATATATGATCCACTTCATGGGTGACCACCATCACAAGGACTCTAGAAAATTATAAAACCACCAAGCAAGTTATGGTTTGCAGGGTTGGCAGTTCACTATATATATTTTACCCCCATTCCCTTTCTAAGTAGAAGATCCACTTTGCTTATAGGTTGCCTCTGATGGATTTCAGCCTTTTTTTTCTTTTCTTTTTGGATTTTTAAAAAAATTTCCTGGCACTAATTTCAGCTTCTTCCCCCCCCTCACCGTGATATTTTTAAAAACGGGAGGTCCTGACTCCCAATTATTTTAAAGCACACCAAGAGATCCACTTTTTAAACACAAATCCACTATTATGAGGAGTATGGTTTGGAATTTATGTGTTTGAAGTTGAAGCTCAAGTTAAATCAAAATTTATCATTAAATCTCCAAGGGGGGCAAAAAAAAAAAAGTCCAAGGGGAGTGCAATCGACCCCGCCTAAAAAATATATATATATATTTTAAACCTCTGCTGTGTGCCACAAGTAATAACTGATTATAGCATTTGAATATTTAAATATATATATTCTTTCTGTTAGTGTCTCAAATTATAATAATGATCTTAGCTAATTTGTGTACTGTTCATTGAAACTCAAATATGTTACATTTATCAAGTCATCAACTTCCACTTGCATTCTCCTTTAAAATATCTTCATACCTGATTTTTAAAACAGTAAGAAACTTTCTTGGTGAGTAGAAGTGGAGAATGGAGAGGAAGAAAAACTTAATAATAGAATGAAAATTGTTCATGATCTTTTTACTTCACAACATTGAATAATAGGGGTTTGGTTTATGGGGTAGCTCAAAACTGAGGATTCTTATATAATATCATAGACAAACATATATCTATGCCCAGCTTCGACTAGGTAAGAAGATATTGAATTTTTCTAAACTAACCAATAGCCTTAGAAAACAGCTTCAAAGTACATCAAAATCTGGATTCAGAGCAAGGAGATCAATCTGGCTACATTCCTATATTGGAATATACATCATTAGCACATATATTTCCTGTCTTTGAAGTGGGTTACATCTTGAAATGAAAATATCGTTATCAGTGTTTCGATCAACTCATGTAATGTGTTGCTACATCCATTACTGAAACACATGACAAATCACATCCATAATTCATCATCAAGTCTGGGGCAATGCTTGCTGCTGCACTATAGACTGCTCCACCAGCTAGCCACCCACTCTTGGTTCATATCCCCACATGCTAGAACACCATGCAGTCACTGTGCCCATTCAAAACCAAGTAGCTTGTCTGTAATGCTCTGGTAATGAGCTGCAGCTTAATTGCTGCCGTTCATCAATAAGTGTTCTGGTCCTCCACTCACTGCTCCAAGTGTTTTTCAAGACATTCTCAGGTTGCTATTTCAATTTGCTTGTCATGCATTCACAAATCAAGTGCATGGTTCCTGACCTTGACAATGAAATAATACCAGACATGAAGTCATGATTATGCAACTGTTATACCAGATTATTTATTGTGTTCCAACAGGTGTTCTATTCTAAGAACCTACCAGTGAAGGTGAGGTATCCCTTTCCACACAGAGGCCAACCATTGGATAGTTTGCTAATATCTCACTCACCCTTTTTATCATAACTGCAACTCTGAGCAGTTGAGCATCTGGGAGACACCTTCCAATTACAAAGTGTTTCACTTCTGTTTGAGCTAAGAGGATAATAACAACTCAACACTTTTCAGACCTTTTTTTTTTTCCTTCTTCCTATCTATGTTGTGATGATCATTAATAGCCTTGGCATATAAAAAAAATTATAATAAAGAAGGTTGTTTTTTTATTGTCAAGGTAAGGAAATTTTGTCTATGCCCCAGGCATGTTCTTCTTTTATCTGTTGCTTTTCCCCTCAGATCAGAAATTCGGTGGAGGTCAGCCACACTCTTGTTTCTTGTCCTCAGAAACCCAATCATGCTCATAGTTTGGGTGGTTGGTATTTTGGACAAGCCATGTTCATGTTGCAAAAGAAAAGGCTTTAGTTTTCCTAACTTTTTTTGTTGGACCATTATAGGAAATTCAAAGACCTTCTACAGAGATAAGCCCAGGAATGAGCAGAATTAAGTTCAAATGGTGGTCTTTTGACCCATGGTTGAAAATTTTTTCCTGACAGTTACAAAGGCAAGCAGGCATGCAGGGAGTTAGTGAAAATAATTAATGAAGAAGGTAGCAGTAAAAAATTAAATGATGAATGAAAAATATTTAAGTGTGTGTAGTGTGCAGTATTCCTTCATTTTTGAAGCTACTGAGCTATCTTAGGAAATGAAATCAAGCAATGAGGGCTGTAGTGGAGTTTTTAATTTTGACAAAGGACAAAGGAGGAGGGGGGGGGGAGGTGGTGGGTGGCTAAACAGCCAAAATATGAAAAATGTTATTGGAAGAGCTGTAATAAAAAGATGAAAGGGGTAACCACATGGCTTCTGGGAAAATAGTACCTAAAAATTACAAGAAATCGTGGTGGAATACAGATTTCTAGAGTGGGTAGGTGGTTGTGTGTTAGTGGCACAATCACAATTATTATTCTCTGAGAAAATATGATTTACAAATTATGAATAATATGAGTCAGGAATAGGGACCTGCTATGCTCAGTCTGAATGAGGAATAATTGTTCACAGAAAAGGGGGAGAGAGGAGAAAATATATGTTGAAGGAAATGTATGGGTGGGTCAACTTTTAACAGTTATTGGGAAAACTTTATTGACCTTACAAGAACAGAAAACTATCACAGTACAGCTGTATCCTCTCACAGGAAAGCAGCTGTTCAGAGGTTATCTACCTGTGGCTAAATGAGTACAAATCATAATAACCACAGAATTCACTCAGCTACCACATAAATCACCTATCTATCATATATACAGTTCTGCTTATGCTACAATATTCCCCCTCAAGTTATTTGTCTTCACAAAACTAATTAAGTAACGTAAGTTCCATAACAGTCAGGAGGTTGGCAATTTTATTGAGGTCAAAGTGTTCTGTAACTTGGGCCAGAGTTTGAGGAAGTAGTGTATCCAGCTGCTGGGCTGATTCCCTGTCTTCTTGTGACTATGTCAGCATAGGATGGTTTAGGTGGCTAAGAAGATATCTGTAAAGATGGGGTAGTTGAATACATTTGTCTCTCCCTGTGTTGAGTGGGGGTAGACCTTTTTTGAGTACTCCTTGGAGTCCTTTTCATTGGCTCACCATAACAGATTTTTAACCTATTCCTGTGAACCACCAGTGTCTTTGCAGATCCAATCAACTGCACTCTGTAGGTCACACTGCCTATCTTGTCTAGAATAGTGTATGGTCCACATCAGAGAGATGAAAGCTTCTTTGTTCTACCTTGTATTATGGCTGGTACACAGAGCCACACTCTGTCTCCTTCAGAAAAGTTGTCTCCTGCAGAAAAGTTGTCTCCTGCATTTTTCTAGCCATATCTTGCTTTGTTCTGCTGGTGGGACTCATTCAATCTTTGTCTGGATGTCATCACAGACTCCTTCCAAGTAACGGCTGACTTCTTCTACAAATGCTGGAATTTCTTTCTCTTCTCCCTCATTAGAGAAGGGTACTCTTCCAACCATGATATCAACTGGAAGTGATAGTGATCAACCAAAGTTAACACGAAAAGGGAAAATCCGGTAGACTCATGGAGTGACATTAGGTAGGCAAACAGAGCTTTTGGAATGTGTAGATCCCAATCTTTTTGGTTTTCTTTAACCATCTTGGATAGCATTGCCTCCAAAGTGTGGTTAAAACATTCCACCTGCCCATTTCCTTGTGGGTGGTAAGCAGTTGTTTGTGTTCGCCTAATTCCCAAGCATTCACAAAGAACTGATATCACTTTGCTGGTTAAGTTGGCTCCCCGGTCATTATGGAGAGTAGATGGCACTCCATAGCGACAAACAATCTCATCTACCAATATTGTAGCTAGTGTCTCCGTGTCTGTTGCTGTGATGGGAAAAGTTTCAACCCACTTACTAAAAATATCAGTCACAACAAGAATGTACTTCATTCCTTTAGAACTTGTAGGTAATGGTCCCATCATATCCCAAGTTGTCTTCTCAAATGGGTGGTTGGCTTTAATTGTCCCGAGGGGTGCCTATGGAACAGGTTGAGGGGGTTTGCATTTCTGACACTGCTGGCATTCATACACCCATTTTTTCAATATCAGACTCATAACCAGGCCAGTACAATCATTCTTTCACATTTTCTTTTGTTTTCTGCGTACACCTATGTGTCCTCCATGATCATGGAGTTGTTGGAGAACTATCTTTTTCATATTATCAGGGATTACAAGTTGTATATTAGCTGCTGCTGATGATGATTCTCCAAATTTCTGGCACAGAATTCCATCTTGAAGAAACTCTCCTTAATCCAGGGGCTGAGTCGGTAGGTGGAGGCCTTCCTTCCATAAGTGCTTCAACAACAGATGCAAGCTGAACATCAGAAAGTTGATTTTCCTTTAGTGCATCCATATCTGTAGTCAGATCTTGGATCAAAGCCACTACTTCATCTGGGAAGGGTCTCCTGGACATAACATCTGCATTACTATTGTTCTTCCCTGGCCTGTATTCTATCTGAAAGTTGAACCGTTGAAGAAAAATCATCCCCCTAGCTAGGTGTCCTCCTAATTCTTTGAGGCCCTTCAAAAAAGTAAGTGGGTTGTGGTCAGTAACCAGCTTAAATGTGAAGCCATAGAGGTAAGGGTAGAATTCCTTAACAACTGAGACTGCAGCCAAGGCTTCCCTCTCGATTGTAGTGTAGTTTTGTTTTGCCTTTTGCAGATGCCAGTTCCAATAGGAATAACTTGTTCTTGACCATTCTGGGATTGACTGAGTACAGCACCAATGGCCATGTCTGATGTGTCCATGTACAGTATGAACTGTCGACTGAAATCTGGGAAGGCAAGGATGGGTGGGCTTACTAGTCTGTGTTTAAGGTCATCAAAGGCTTTTTGGCAGTGTGAGTCTTGCTGGAAGTCTACACCTTTTCTCAAGAGCTTATGGAGTGGTTCTGCGATCTTGGAATAGTTGGCTACAAATCAACGGTAGTAATTTGCTAGACCTAAAAATTGCAGCAGACCTTTGACATCTTTTGGTATTGGGTATAAGGAGACAGCTTCTACCTTCGCAGAATCTGGGAGAATACCTGCAGCGGATACTATATGTCCAAAATAATTAACTTCGCTTTGAAAAATGACTTTTGCTTGCTTTCAACTTCAAACCAGCACTTCGCAAAGCATGAAACACATTCGCCAGAATTTGGAGATGCTCTTGAAAAGTTTTACTAAATACCACAATATCATCCGGATATATTAGACACTGCTCATCTGTTAATGTTGCTAACACACATTCCATCAATTGTTGGAATGTGGCAGGTGTATTAGTGAGACCAAATGGTATAACATTAAATTCAAAGTGACCCTTTGGAGTGAAGAAAGCTGTCTTTTCCTTATCTTGCTCTTCAACTTCCACCTGCCAATAGCCAGAGGCAAGGTCAAGGGTGGTGAAGTAGGTGGAACCAGTAAGGGAATCCAAAATAGAATCAATCTTGGGGAATGGGTAAGCATCATGATGAGCAACAGAGTTGAGTTTACGGTAGTCAATACAAAAATGCCAAGACCCATCTTTCACTATTGGAGATGACCATGGGTTGCTATTAGGTTTCACCATTTGTTTAAGCATCCTGGTTACCTCACTGTCAAGCACACTCTTGAGTGCTTCAGGTACGCATTTGCTGTCTTATCGGAAGACTCTCAGTTAAGATTTCATGCTTGACAATAGCGGTTTGACAACAGGATCTCCTCTGGGTGTGAAAAGATCAGCAAATTTTTTAAAGAGACCAAGAAGCTCTGTTTTCTCAGATTTTGTCAAATCAGTAGAATTCAGATCAATTTCAAGAGATGAGCGTTCATGCTCAACAGCTGTTACTGCCTGATCTACCAGAAGAACATTGTGTCTGGGAGTGACTTCTCAAAGCTTCATACCTTTGTAAATGGTCACTGGGGTGGGACTGGTATTTATGATCTGCAAGACTACTTGGTTTCCTGACAAAACACAACTCAGTGTCCGAGCAACAGATATGCGTGTAGGTGATAATCCATTTATTGGCTTCACCAGTGCCTCTTCATTCTCACCAAAACAGCTCAAATCTCCCTTTAGTTCTCCAAAAATTAATTGCATCACATGTCCAGGAATCTCCATATCCATACGAGCTCTCACTGCTACTGAAGAAGTTGGGGGGCTACTAGGTGTTAAACTCTGTTGTCCCATATATATTGGGATGTCAAAACATGATTCTTTCCCAAGGGAAAGGACACTATTTCTGCAATCTATTACTGCCCCATGTTCCTTTAAAAAATCAGCCCCAGTAAGCATTCCACCGTTACATTATGAATCACAGTGAACTCTTGTTCTGCATTGAATGATCCCAATGATATGTTCATTGTTGTTTGTCCAACTACATCCAGTGGCATACCATTAGCCTGCTTATTCAATCAATCTCTGATGATACACATCTGCTAATGATTCATAGCTTACAACTGACACAGCTACATCCGAATCAAGCAGAATTTTCCTGGGTGCCTGACCAAGAGGTCATTTGTGTAGATTATAGCGTTTATACTAGAAGGTTGTGATGATCAGTGGATATAAGCTACTTCTTCGGCCAGCCTCCCACCGGTGGGGCTGACCCATTGTAGTTTAACTGAGGGCAATCTTGCTTGAAGTGCCCTGATTCACCACACACCCAACAGACTTGTTCTGTCTGTGAATATCTCACACAGCTCCCCTTTTGGTTCCCACTTCGGCAGTATCGTGACGAGTAGTGTACATCAGAAGCACCTTTAGCACCTGCTTGCACTTTCATTTCCAAAGATTCCATGTGCTTCAACATCTGATCCAGAATCTTTTGTAGCTGCATTGCTACATTGGGTTCCCCTAATGAGTCGTAGTTGCTGACTGTATTGATAATCTTCATAGGTTCTGCCTTAGTCTCAAAGTTTAGGGCATACTCAATCTCCATAGCTTCCTTAATGGCTTACTGAAAAGTTTCGGGCTGCCATGCAACAGCATTTGATGGCTCACAGGCACATGTAACCCAGTTAAGTGACATTGCAACAGTATACCTGAAGTTACATCTTCATCAGGATGGGCCTGCTTAAAGAGCTTCCTTAGATCATTTGCAAAGTCCTCTGCTTTTTACTAGCATGCTGACAGTAGGAGATGAAAATCTTTCCTGCTGTTAGCGGGTCCTTGACAAGTCCTGCCCTTGTCATCAGTGCTGTTTTTAACAGCTTCATACTAGCTTTGATAGCTTCATCCAGCTCAACATAGTAGTCCACCAGCTTTCCACTGAGAAGAGTTGGCAGGATCATGACCTGCTTCTCAGTATTCCATTCCTTAGCTGTGGAAACCAGTTCAAACCTAGTCCAAGCAAGAGAGAACACTTAAGTGGCAATTTCTGGGAGAGGTAAATCAAATTATGCCATCCCACTTCTGACACCAGTGTAGCTATGGGGCAACTTTTAACAGTTATGGAAAACTTTATTGACTTCACTAGAACAGAAAACTATCACAGTACAGCTGTATCGCTCTCACAGGAAAGCAGCTATTCAAAGGTTAGCTATCCGTGGCTAAATGAGTACAAATCATAATAACCACAGAATTCACTCAGCTACCACAAAAATCACCAATCTAACATAAATACAGTTCTGCCTATGCTACAGAAACACCATTCACAAAATATATATATACAGTTAAAGTTCTAACTATGTTGCTATATAGCTATATTTTAGCAATAGCCTACAGATTTTCCTGTAATTTTTTCTCTCCACATAAGCGCCTAGCTGCATTTGGGGCTACTAATGGGGGAAACTAATTTCCTGCGTGTTAAAAACAAACACGGGCTCGCACAATTTACTCAAATTAGCGACTTGTGGTACAGGGAATTGTGGAACAGGGATCACCATAAATTAAAGTCAAAACCAATTAGCCGATTTTTTGTTTGGTACCAGATCCTACCAAGTTGAAGTTCCTCTACGTGAACTAATTTGGTAACATTCCAACATTTCCTGCTGGTCCCCACCTAGAAAGTCGTTAAATACTAGACCTTGAGGTCAAGTTCGCAAGAGCAGACTTACCTTTCTAGCACTCCGTAGGGTTGCTGATTGCTGATTCCAGATTCTTGGCCTCGAAGGACGGTTCCTTAGTTTGCTGTAGTAAACATGGGGAGATTATTCGCATGCCTACTTGGGGCGGTGTTCTTTGGAGGTAAGCTGATCACTCGTCCACAGTGAAAGAAATAAATGTGGGAAAAAAACTGCAGGTGAAGATATTGGGTCTTGTGGGAGGGAGCAGGGCGGCGTCTTTGTAGATAAAGATATAACTAATATCTGGCAGGTGCTGCAACAAGTTTATGTTGCCATTAGATATTTATAACTTTTATGATAGTTTCACATTAGCTTTTTGATTGTTTATTTTTGTTGGAGCTATATAGCTTCTAGCTAACTCTAATGTGAAGTTGCAATAAGTAAAATTATATCTGGCATGACTCCTTTGCAGATGATAATTGAAATTTTAATTCCCTTGCACAGTTGTGACCTGCCAAACACTGAATCTTCAGAGCCTGTGCAGTTCACAGTTGTCCTGCAGAGAGTGCATTGTTGCAAATCCTGATTGTGTCTGGTGTGCTGCAGATGTGAGTTCATGTTACTTAACCTAGAGTCACTGTGGAACTATGTATCACTGCATTTGGAATGAGAATAGGAAATTGGAATGAGAATAGGAAATTGGAATGAGAATAGGAAATTGGAATGAAATGTAAATAGTCAGCCTCAGTGCAACATTATGCAATGTTTGGAATGAAGGGTAGGATAGCACATTCCAGATGAAGGAAATCAATTTAGTGTCAATTAACATGAACTAGTCAAGTGCATTGTTTTGCCTGAAGACTTGCACGAAGCTTGAATTCTGCTATTCTAAGTTGAAATTTTGCTAGCTAGAGCTATTCAGTTGTGGTAATCAGAGCACTGGCTAATTTGTGGTTCTGAGAGGGCAATGCTGGGTCTGCTCAGTGAAGTGTTACAAGCATGTGCAACTATATATTATTGAAGCACATGTGTTTCTCTCACCATTTCTAATTAGTGTACAAGACACATTCTGCACATGTATGGGAATACTTCTTTCAACTATTAATAAACTAACTGCTCTGTTAGCCAAATAGCAATTCACAATGTCCACATACTACTATACACAATTAGTGTGCCATTTTTGGCAACAAGGATATGGATAGGGCCAAGTTGTACGTTCACGCACTCACTAAAGTCTTGTTCCATTTCTTGGCTTAGATCACTAATAGAGCTCTTCTAGAAAGAGATTGTGCAGACAATGGATAGGGTGTGAAAGTTCACCAATTAGGATGCTGACTTTCCATAGCTGTGTATGTATATATTTATGCATGTATGTATGTAGCATGTTGTGATAGTAGAAATATAAATATATTTGGATTGCCCTTAAGTATGGTTCAGCTATTTCTTCATATATACCATTTTCATTTCTTTGTAACTTTTCAAGAAACAAGTGTACATTCTAGATTTTTTTGAATACAGTATCACTAAATGATTATTGCGCTGATCTAGTCATACATGTTAATGTGGTAGGTATAATATCACTTGTATTTATGACTCTGCTTTACAGGACACACAAATGTTCCACAAGTAACAAAATTTCAAGGGAAAATGTTTCCAAGATGATATGACATAATCTGGACTTGTATGCAAAGATTCAAGCTGTTAACTTTCCTTTAGCCTGTTAACTGTTACAAGCATGAAAAGGAGGGGAGGGAGGTGGAAAGAAAGAAAAAATAGAGTATAATTATATCTCCTCAAGGTGCTTGTTTTAAGCATGTTTGTCATTACACTTTACTTGTGTTTTTTTTAACTTAACTCATGTCTTTTCACCAGTACACATGTTTTCCTGTTACCACTAATTACACATAGTTAGAGAATGTATCTATTCCAATCAGACCACATAATGCATTGGTGGTATTACATCATGAAATTAATGCAACCAATATTGACAACTTTTTTAAAAATCAACCCTTTTCCTATATATTATGGTGTCCTGAAACAGACTTTACTCCCTCAACATTGCCACACCCCTTAAGTGCTATACTTGAGCTATTGCACCTGATGAAATACACAACACAGATAAGATGTTTCTTGTTGCTTTTATTCCTGTTGTTTCCCTTCCTTTCTTTAATAATATTTGAATCGAAGAACCTAAATTATATTTTGATCATTGTTTCTTGTTTAACCAAATGTTAGATCATGACTACGATTTTTTCCCTTTTTCCTGCCATAGGACAATTGTCAGAGCACTGAGGTCTTGGGTGTGAAGTTGTCACCTTTGTATCTAGTGTGATTAGTGTACCTACCTGTTAAACCAATACAGTTTCCCCACTTAAGAGCAATGGCCACAGTTTGTTCTCAAACAACTTGTCCAGATTGTTATGGGCCTTGCTGTATAATCCAGAGCCAAAGGGCTTTGGAATCAAAAACCGAAGAATCAATGAAAGTGTTGAATAGAATAGGGACATATTTTAAACATTTATTTGTGAGGCCAAAAAAATGAAGGGCAACCTCACAGGTCCCAATTTGGAGGCTGTTGTATGTTAATATTTGGCCAACACATATCAAATTAGTTTGTATTTTCAATTAATGTAGCCTATATTATCACATCCACTACTAATTTATATCATAGCACCCATAAAACCCAAACACAACCACTCTTGGCCAGACCAAAAACAAACTGAGCAAAACAGCCCACTTTAAAAGCAGCTGCCCCCACTTTGAATGAAAAAAATATCTATAGGGAGGGGGGGGGAGGGGGGTTGGTTTTGGAAAAAGCTGTGGTATTGTAATGACACTTAGTGACCAGCAGATTTAATTCACCTCACAGTGATGTGTATAGGGGAATGAATTTAATACTAAAGTTTCCATTGTGTTGACATGCAAATACTAACAACTTGCCCCACCCACTAATTTTTAAAATATAAAATGTGGCATCTATTTTGTCCAATTACCATATATTGTTTAGAATTACTGGTACATTGTGTTCTATTTAAGGGAGAAAACTACCTAAAAGCTTAATTCAAACAATGTTAAATATCTGAGGTCATTTCTGCCCTTTGATATGTGCTTTCAAGGCCAAGGCTTCCTCAATTTCCATAAAAGGACAATGTTGTTGATTTGGCAGAGGTACTGGCTCACATGTATAGACAATGGTCACTCCCCAAGGATAAGGGGGAGGGGGAGGGGGAGGGAATAAAATTTGAAAATAATGTTTTCAAGGAGCATTGATCAACCATGGGTGTGAGACCTGCATTTATTCTGTAATCAATATTGCTAAAGTAATAGAAGGAAGGGAAAAAGTGGAATAATGTAGTCAGTAAAGTAATCTCCTGATCTCAGTCTTGTCTTTCACAGAAAGAATTATTCATGAAATTATCTGTAAATTACGACCAAATATTATGCAACAAGAATAGTGTGTGGTGTGGTGTGTGTGTGTGAGGCTAGTAATGCTCTTGGACTGACAACCCCTGGGTTGTGAGTTCAAACCCTGCACTGACAGGAAAACTTTCCTGTTCCTAAACATCTTCCCACACCAGTCCACCCAGCTGTGATGGGGACCTTGAATTTTCTGGGGTGCAAATTCATTGGCCATTGCTTGTCAATCAGCTAAGGGTTCAGGTGGGACTTCATAAGCTGAGAGTCTTGGTCAGTCGTCCTTCGAGTTCCTAACCCGGCTCCTGGAGTTTGCTTGCACTGGCTCATAGTGCCTACTTAATGCACAGGCACCCTGACTATGTCAGGTGCGTGTGACCGTGTTGACAGTAGCTAGATAATTAGCATTTTGTGTGTGTGTTTGTGTGTGTGTTGCTAGATGCCTATTTTGTTTTCCCCTTTATTGTTCATGTGAGAAATATTTCCTGCTATAGGTATTCAGTTAAACATATTCATTTTCACAACTTTCCAAGAAACATGTCATTTGTTTTGTTGTTGTTGTTATCATTTATTATTTGACAATGCAGAACTTCACCAGCACCAGGTGCTATGTGGTCAGTGATACAGAAGTCAATTGTCCCGAGGCTCCTCAGAATCCCACGGGAAGTGTTCTTTCAACAATGGAAGTGAGTGATCTTCCTCATCTATTTTAAGCATCAAAAACTAGTTTAAAAACCTGAAAATGGCATGACATTTAAGCACAAGAATGATAAACTTGAGGAACTGATTATGGTGCAATCAATATCAGCATTATTAAAAGGAACTATTTTCCTAGCCCTCCTTCATGCAGCAAGAGTCCTCCATTTTGTTTCTAATAATAATTAATATTTTGATTGAAGAGGTAGTGGTTACATATAAAAGACCTAATGCATATAATGTATCCACCTTCCATACATGTATATGTGCAAATAACTACATTTGTTCAAGACCATATGTTAACCATCCAGTGCTAATTCTTCCACATCCTCTACATTGTGGTACATAGGTTGACCTCGTAGATTTCACACAAGTCAGCCCTGTCAGTGCTAATGTTCTAGTGAGACCACTTCAACCGACATCCTTTAATCTGAGAGTAAGGCCTGCCAACAACTTTCCAATTGACCTCTACCTTTTGATGGACCTGTCATACTCTATGTCAGATGACCTGGACAACTTAAAAGTACTGGGAGCTTCATTAGGTAAAGAATTAGTTTAGTGGGATATGAGTGTTCCCATGGTTACATAGGTTACTATTTATAATATGCATGTAGTATGCATGAAATTATATATCGAGAATGCTAAATACAGATTTTTTGTAGCAATACCAACCAAAAAAAAAAAAAAAACTTAAAAAAAAAATATTTTTAGTATTTCCAGAATTCTTATATCTCTGTAGCTCTCTCTTTTGCTGTTATTTACCATTTTAATTTTTTATGAGCAAAGGCTAAAAATCAAATTTTGAAGTGTATGTTGTTATTTTATCGCTAGTAATTTAGGATTGACACACAACCTAATAAAATAAAAAAAGGCAACATTTCTAAGGTAGTTGTCAATGAGTTAAAATATACTTTTCAGTAGCTGAAAAGCACTCAACAGTAACCCAGTTTCCTTGAAGGAAAATAATAGGATCAAGATAATGAATCAAACATATCATGCTAGAACCTAAATTACTGCTATATTTCTATAGAAATTGCTTTGTCTCGTATTTGTAGAGGAATTTAGTGTAGAGCTCAAAACACAAGTCTAATGGGAAAATTGAAGTTTAAGGCTCAAATGTGGGGAGGGAGAGGAATGGGATGCGAATACTTTAGCAGTGAGCTTCTTAGAATTAACCAAAAAATATCTAATTTTTATGATAATTTATTGGAGCCTCTGGTGTTCCATACATGTATGCACTAGTGGGGTTCATCGTGAGTTTCATGTTCAATAATATGTTTCACAAGTGCATACACTTTACGTGTCAATTGGTTTAATTTTGACTGTCTGTCCATGAGATTTACTGTCATGTTTTCTGTTACTGTTATGTGTAGCCGAAGAAATACGCCAACTTTCTACCGACTTTCGTATCGGTTTTGGGTCTTTTGTGGAGAAGCGTGCTGCACCATATGTCAGTCTGGATGTTAACCTCCAAGATGATCCGTGTCCCTTTGATAACACCAGAATGTGTGAGGCCACCTACTCCTACAGACATGTCATTTCTCTCACAGATGATGCTGATGCATTTAATGTACGTGTGTGTCTATACTATAAAGTACGAATAGTCTGTCTGTCTATCCGCGTGTCCTCGATTCATGCTTGAATGATTGAAATTAGACCCACTGTTGGCGTGTTGTATTTGCTGCTCCTTTTGTTGATCTGGGCAGATTGGTCAAAGTTAAGTAACGGTTGGAAGGCAAGTCCCTCAAAGCTCTTGAAGCAACTTACCCAATTTCTCCAACATCCCCCCCCCCCCCCCCCCCCCCCCCAACAATTCCCATCTATCTCCCTGCTTGACTGTTTTCATGACTAGTTGTCCTTGTCTGAAAGCACCCTTTGATAATGTTGATACTATTTTGTATGTAGTGCTATTGCTATTTTGGTGTG
The DNA here is from genome assembly GCA_963969325.1 of Lycopodina hypogea. Classification (NCBI taxonomy): domain Eukaryota; kingdom Metazoa; phylum Porifera; class Demospongiae; order Poecilosclerida; family Cladorhizidae; genus Lycopodina; species Lycopodina hypogea. The sequence goes on from OZ017788.1 coordinate 8,079,318, forward strand.
TGTTAGTGTTTTTCTTTAAATTTTAAATGTTTTTATTTCTTAATAGAAATTTTTGTTATTTATTTACTTTGTTTGGGTCATTTTTAATAGCTAGCTTTTAGAACCTTTTAAGTTCTATCTGAGTAATAATAAGTAAACACATTTTCTAGAATTAATTTATACATAATACATAATATATATGTATGTAATATATAATTAATTTTTTTGACATGCAGGATTTCATGCTCCCAGTTAGTTTCCCTCATCTATTGCAGTTACACTAGCACTAGTGATCTCTTTCCTCCAACCAACACTGCTCCAAGAAGACATCCAACATATATATATATATATTTAGATCAGTGACACCAGGGGGACATCTTAAGCTGGGTCTTCGCTAGTACAATATTCGAAGAGGCCAAACGTTTTCCTAACTAACATAATCTTCTTTAGGAATTGCCTGCTTTGAATTTGCACCTCTTGCTGAGCCTGTCAATGAGCCATTCAGGGAACAGATTTTATGGAGCTTTTCTTGTACCAAATTTTCTGCAGCACTTGACCCAAGAAACCCCCCCCCCCCCCCCCCCCATAATTGCTATGCCTAAGAGTACCCATTCTATATTGTTTAGAGCTAGCTTAAACCAAACCAATTCACAGTTGCTAACTTATCTATTTACCAGTCCTGGACAGTCTATTATCAATCATACCAAACCACACCTGACCTGAGAAAATGAGGATTAAGTTCTGTTCTCTGGCCTGCATGTAATTAATATCAACTCTTTGAACCTATCCATGTAATAATTCCATCATATATAGCAGCAAGTTTTTAACTAAGGTCCATAAATTACAAAGTGTATAGCAGCTCTCCATAGATAATAGGCATTTGCATATATTCCTTCTTTAGTCTCTATGTGGAAATACTACTATATGAAGAAAATGGTTGGTCCACATATCTCAAACGATGAGTTAAACATATTGGTTTTTATTTATGGCAGACTCTCGTACAAGCTCAGGAGATTTCAGGGAATCAAGACATCCCTGAAGGAGGCTTTGATGGCTTCTTTCAATCAATTGTGTGCACTGATGTAAGTTTTCTTGTATTTCTTTTCAATGCTTGCATAAAATCGTTTTGATAATTTGGCACTATGCTAAATTGTTTACTTATTTGTTGTTATCAGGTAATTGGCTGGAGAGATGTGTCTCGTAAGCTCCTTCTATTCATCACTGATGCTGGTTTTCATTTTGCTGGAGATGGAAAGGTGAAAGTGGAAACCATTATGCTTGATTATCTGGTGTCAATTGATGTATAGCTTATATGCTCTACCTCATCCCTACCCTGAATTGTGTGCATACTTTTCTGTTTTCTGTGTCTATATATGTTCATAGCTTGGAGGAGTTGTTCTTCCTCACCCAAATTTCTGCAATTTACCAACTTCAGCTGCAACAATGAACACTGTTTTTTATGATCAAGCAAATACTTACGACTATCCTTCCATCGGACAGATAGCAAGAGCTCTCAGTGATAAGGAAATCATTCCAATTTTCGCTGTCACAAGTAATGTCAGGAATATATATGATGTAAGTGCCTTTTTATATAATAATTAGTAAATACATAACAGGATGTTAAAATGTTGTGGTTTGTAGCTTAAAGTTTGATGTTTTCTTGTAGATAATTTCGCAGTTACTTGTAAATATCTGTTATTTATACTTTAGGAATAATGTGAAATGATTGTTTATATTGTTTTAGTTAATATAGTACAAAAAATATAATAAATTAGCAGGTGATGTATGTATAAACATATTCTAGTTCTCTAAGTGTTACATACATCACAGAGTTCAACCAATTTCTGCCCACATCTTTATTCTTTGCTTTACAGGCTTTAGTAAATGAACTTGGAGAAGCAGCATTTATTGGTAATCTAGCACGAGATTCAAGCAATGTGGTCAACCTGGTGGTAGAGCTTTACAATGTAAGTTCAAAAAGAAAAAATAAAAAAATAAAGAGCTAGTCTAGCTAAGCTATACATACATACATACGCCAAAGTTGGTTAGAAGGGAATGAATGCTATAGATAAGATAATGTTGACAAGTATTCAGTACAGATAAATCTTTTTTGCCTTCTTGACCAGTTGGAAAGAACAATAATGAACACTTGTAGTATTGTTTGATGGAAAGAAAGGGGTAACAGCAAAAGTGGTAAGATGTAAAAGAGAGATGAGCATACAGTGGGTGTGAATAGGATGGAAGTTCAACTGGAGGAATTATTTGAGGCTTGGGACAACCTACCTAAGAGAAGATATTGTTTATGAAAATTCTGAATTTTGGGAAAGAATTCATTCAAACTAATGCAAAAAGCTACTTCTTTGAGAAGCTAACTCCATATCAAGCCAGAATTAAATACTTATCAAAACAAACAAACAAACAAGATGTGCAGTATCCAAATGTGCAACTATTACCTGGCTTGAGTTGCAACAACAAACCAAGCAATTTACAATTTTAACGCTGTGAACCATCCAGAGAATAAATTCGATGATAACATATTGTCTCAAATTATCTTGGGGGTGGTAATTTGATGCAGGAAAAGTGGGAGAGCTAAATTATAATTGGTGATAACTTAGTACATGTTTGGAATGGAAAATTTTCTGTTCTCAACATTTGATATTTGTAAGCTGCTAAAGTTTTATTGAAGATTTAATATATTAATCTCCGTATTTAAATACTTGAATTCCTTCATCAGCCAATAATATTATATTAGGCATGGCTGGAAACACAACACGTATTAAGAATTATATTTCGCATGACAAGTGATCTGCAGTGTCACTATATATACTTGGAGTGCATTGACTCTGTGCTATATCACTATTGCAAAAAATTTGTCAGGACATCATTTATATCTGTCTGGGTGCTTGTCTATCTCTCTATCTGTCCCGTCTGCTTGTATATCAATTTTCTATCTGTACCTACCTCTATCCTTATCTATATATCTTTATCTAGTCAGAAGATATTACATACGAAAGAAGAAGATTGTATATCATATTGATTTTTCCCTCTTGTTATCTTCCAGACCATATCTCAGAGGGTTATTTTTGAGCAAGAGCAAGTCCCAGGGATCACTGTGTCTGTTCAACCTACTGATTGTCCTGGATTGTAAGTGTTCTGTGTGAGTCAAGAATGAACAGTCTATTAAAAAGGCAGAACACGATGTCTTTGTGTGCATATGTGAGCAAAGCCATGTTACCTGTTTACTTAATTAGCTAATACCTTGTCATATGTTTTCCTTAGTGTTGTGGATGGAGTATGCTCTGGACTTGAGATAAACTCTACTGCTACCTTTAGAGTGTCTGTTACGGTCACCGAATGCACTCCTCAGCTAATAAATGGAGTGGAAACGTAAGTTTTTCAGCTAAGGAATGATAAATATACATGGTTTGTTTAAAGTGACATTTACTGTGTGGTTCATTATACATGTAATAAAGACCAAGTGGCAACTTTACCTTCTCCCTCTGTTAGAGCTTCAGTATGGACGTCATTAGTATAGCCAGGAACATACACCAACTGTGGCATACTAATTGGGAGTATACTCAGATAGCCCTCTGCCCTTGCCTTTCGGTTATAGCTTCATTTGTCTTTTAAAAGTCCATTTTGACACGGAATTGCATCAGATTGCAAACCCTGTAAGGATTGCTACTGATCTTCTCGTCCAGAGCTACTAATAACTGAGTCCTGTCTAGTGTATTCATTGCCTTTTCCAATTACTGCAAGATAATTCTCCATGGCAGATGTTTCAATGTTGGCCCGTAATTGTGGACAGGTGGGGGGAGCGGCACAAACATCACTGACTCACCTCCAAGGGAATGGTTGCTTGAATCTCGACTGTTTATTGTTGGGAGATATTATATAAATTCACTATTATTAATGAACTTGCTTAACCAATGATTTCCTATATTTTTAGTGTTAATGTTCGAGCTATTGGGTTTGGTTCATTTGATGTGATGGTGAATGCCACCTGTGAATGTGCCTGTGAGTCTTCAGAGGTAAGTGAAGTTTGTGTACCTTGGGAAATTAATTTCACACTGCCAATTTTTTTTCTTCATGCTGCTCAACTTAGGAAATGGATAGTCTCTCTTGTTCTGGAAATGGGACCCTGTCTTGCGGTCAATGTTTCTGTAATTCTGGCAAGTATGTGAGATTTGTGTCACATTTATATACAGGATGTCTTTATTGATTGAATTAGCAAATTCAATAAATAGCAATTAGTGAAGGCAATTAGCAAACATGTGCTGATAGCATATTCAATCAATATTTTAATGCATTATTACATGATGTGGTCAAAGTTTAAAATGTAGTATATATTATAAGCAGATATGAATTCAGGTAAAAAGGATTATGAAGAATGATTGTTCATGATTTTTATTTGTTGTGTATTTATTTGCTTGTAGTTTTGGTGAGATATGTCAGTGTGATGCTGCCAACCAAGGAGTTAACCTGGTGTGCCCGTAAGTTTATGTATAAATATAGAATTCTTTGCCATCATTTAGTATAGAATTAAATTATTTGCTAATAAATTGAAAATACTTTTTGTACTGGAATTTAAAGAAAGAGTGCAACAAATCATTTCTTGCAGACGATCTTTCAAAAACAGTACATATACTTGCTTTATAAATCTAATTTTTAAAACAACTATCAGATGTATAAAAATATGCTCTGAGATATTATTGAGGTCACTCAATAGTACAGAATCCCTTGAATAGCCCAACAGTTGTTCATGTTTCGGGGAGTCTGCATATCTGCGAGGATTTCACCTCTTTTTTTTTATCTACTGCATATGTTGTGTTTACTAAATAAGTAAACAAAATATAGCATTTTTTAACATACCACAAATGAAATTAGACTGTTCAACATGTTGCTATGACCGTGAATCAATTCTACGATGTATTAATCTCTACCAGCAGTTATTGATGTAACCATTTATATTTTATTTCAGTATGGGTCCCAATGGCCTGCAGTGTAATGACAGAGGCACCTGTTTCTGTGGTGTGTGCTCCTGTCAGCCTGGATTTTTCGGTGCCGTATGCGAGTGTGCTGAGAGAGATTGCTTCAATGAAGGCTTCGGAGCCTTGTGCTCAGGAAGAGGGACTTGTGGGTGTAATGGCCAGTGCATGTGCAGCTCAGAGCCTGACTCTGGCCTGCCCTACGAAGGAGACATGGGCCAATGTGAGTGCACCCCAAACACTCAGGGCTGCCGTGACCCTACCAACAGTACTGTGAGTAAATCAATATGGATCTAACATATTTTAAATATATATATATATATATATATATATATTATTAGCTGAAGTAAATGAACATGATTTATTATTATTTTTTAAAACAATATTGTACGAGTATTACAAATTGCTAACTTACATCTTCTGAATTTTATTTCTGGTATTTGAACTTTTAATCAACTCTAAATGAAGCACTTTTGTATTCATAAAAGAGTTACAATGTCTACATTATTCATTCTGCAGGATATATGTAATGGTATTGGGACTTGTGGCTGTGATGGAACCTGTGATTGCCCGGATCCTCCTTACTCTGGAGACTTCTGTGAACTCTGTTCTGGAGATGATATCTGTTTTGACTCCAACTGTGATTCCAATCGTGACTGTGCCAACTGTATCCTGGACCTTATTGCACCAGCTATAGACACCATATCTGTGGATGAATATTTCACGAATGCATCTGTGTTGTCAGAGCTCCCCGAAGGCTCTGTCTTGATGTTTGATATGATCAATAATGCCAATGTCACTGTCCTGCCTGGACCTACTTGTATGTCTGTGTGTGGCTCGGGAGCTGTCATTATCAGCGGCACAGAGAACACCGACTATATCATTGATGGTAAGAATGTATTGACTACTACTCTATCACTTCCTTAAAAGGAAAAAAAGTTGCATGACTTTAAATGAATATTGTTTAATTTTGTCTATTCCAGGATTTTTTTTTTTATATTCCAATTTTGCACTCTATATGTAGAGTAGTTGGAAATAATAACTCATATTTTTTCAGTACAGCTGATCAGAGAACAGCCATTAAGATACAACACACACGCACACTGTATACATTCAATCCAGGATACTGTACTAATTAGATTTCTCTAATGTGGTACCCATGACATATTCTCTAGGCTTGGATTCCCATCCAGGGGTAAATTATCCCATTGGGGGTAGAAACTGAAGACGTTGCATGGGAAAATTACCAGCAGCTTCTCTAATAGATGAACTGGTTGGCTCAATGAATCAGCAGTGTTCCCATTGATAATTCTTCTAGTGTTTCTGTTTGATTTTTATCTGTGGCACACAGGTCTTGGAACACTTGGAATGGTGGGGGGGGGGGGGATACATCCACCAGTTTTGCTCAATAATGGTTTCCAAGCTAATTGTTTACTGTTTATAAACACCAAAATTTGTTGTTACAACTAATTGGTTTCAATCAAGTACTTTTACTATAAGGAAACCCTGTGGTTCCAAATAAGCTATTTTAACTGTATAGAAACCTAAAATTGTAAATCTTACCACAACTTTAACTTCATCTTAAGTGTTCTAAACAATTATTTTTTCTGGTCTAAAATACTACTTTTTAACAAATATTATAGTTATATTTGCCACACGTCTTAATGCAGGATTGCTCTTGTTTTAATAGTGATAACAATAACTATCTACTTATTTTTCAGAGCCTTTATCATGGCTATGCATTTTTGGTATGAGAGCACGGGAGGAGGGAGGGAGGGGGGTAAATGTCAAGATACTTGAGGCCAAGGAGGTAAATGCTGGAGGAACGGTTAAAAATCACAGCTCTAACAGCCTTTTTAGACTACATGATTTAAACCACATGATTTAAACATGAGCTAACGAGTATCATTGTGGTATTTTGGGTTACTATCCTCGTCCAGGTTGCCTGGGTTGAGGATATATCCAGTCATGGTATCACATGTTTATTTCACAAGTATTGTGTATACTCTCACTGGATCTTGTTCAGTTTAGTAATATGACAGTGCATGAAGAAAAGCCAAATATTCATCCACTATCTTCTGCCCAGTAACCCCCAAAGATATGGAAAAATGTGCAAAAATGTTTTTGTTTCCTTATATGGAAGTTAAGCAACCCACAACATGTCCTGTTCTAAGTTTAGACCCACTGAACACAGCTGCTTAGTGTAGTAATGATCAAACCAACATTCTTGGATGAGCAAAGGAACGGAACACACACTTTACTCTACAACTTAATTTTCTTATGGATACCTACACAAAAAAGCAGGATGTCATGTGTGACCATAATAGTCAACACCATTAACTATTGTCAAGATCAAGATCATTCCACAGTAAGCTGCTACTCCACTCTACATTGTCACACTTCCTCCTGTCAAAATGTATGATGTATTTTTGTGAATTTTTGTATTTTTGAATTTGTATTATTTTTGAATTTTTGAATTTTTGTGAATTTATAGTTTTATTGTGTTGGTAATGCTTTTGTGGATGGATTGATGAGGGGGTGAGAATTATGTGTATTGTTGTGGCTGTCTGATGGCTGCTATTTCAGGACACAATATCATGTCCTCCTTCCTATTCTCAGGTGAGGCTGCTCTGCGTTGTGAAGAACGAAGAGGTGGTTGCTCACATAACTACTTCGTGGCTATTGATGACATCACAGACGAATTCACTGCAGTCCATGTGGAGTTCATCAGAAGTAAGTGAGCCAGTTCAAAACCTGTCTATTCACACTCTAGTTACTGTTTGAGTGTTAACAATGATATGGATAGCATACACACTTTGTTTTTACTATACTAAGATAATACATCATATTGTGGCTCGAATCCTAAGGAATATAATTAACATTATGTGGTTATTGGTATGTCTGTCGATCTTTCCTTTTTTGTCATTGTTAAAGATTTAACAAAAGAAAGTGTTCAACTCTATTGAATTATTTGGTAGCTAGCTCGCTACAATACGGTGTTTGTGGATATAAATTTATTACAACTTGCAGAACCACACTCAAGTTATACATTTTGTCAAGTCAAAATTCATATTTAATGTCATTTATTTTCCCTCCATGGATATATTTTACCTACACTTGATTTATTATTTTTTTAAATTGTGTTGTTCTAATGTTTGTTGTTGATGATGTTGCTGTTGATGTCTTGTAGCTTGCCCTCTACCTCGGGTTGGCACTGCTCCTTGGATCATAGCCATTGCAATCATCATTCCCCTCTTGGTCCTAGGATTACTGGCTCTCATTCTGTTTAAAATTCTCCTGGTCCTCATTGTAAGTTGCCTCTGCATCTACTGCAAGCAGAGATGTCCTACTTATAATTTTAAATATTTATTATTTCCTATTTGCATGCAACAAAGAACTCGTATCAGACAGCAGTTACCCAATGCATTTTGAACACACTTTTTATGTTGACAAATAAATTTGTGTGCTAAACAACTGGAATTACATAACTCGAAGTTGCATGGGAAAGTCATCAATATTATCTTAAATATTGGATACTACTAGCCATAGTCCTGGCTAGGGCTAGTAGATACTTTTAAATCACAATCCTCATACCATGAAATGTTCTTTGTTCTTTTCTTTTTAAGTGATTGGATAGAAATTAGGGACTACACAGCTTGTAAATATACATGACCACTCCAATTATCAGAACATTGTTGGTCTGTATGAACTGCTCACCTGTATTGGTGCTCTCCTGTGATTGGTGCTCTCCTGTGATTGGTGCTCTCCTGTGATTGGTGCTCTCCTGTGATTGGTGCTCTCCTGTGATTGGTGCTGTCCTGTGATTGGTGCTCTCCTGTGATTGGTGCTCTCCTGTGTAGGGCATGAGCAGTTTGTTTGCAGTGGCCAGACCAATGTGGTGGTGTACATTACACTTGAGTGTGAACTGCAGTGAGTGATGTGTACCAATAAGCCTGGTAATTACAGGCAGGTGTGCAGTATTTGAACAGCTTCAGGATGACAAGCACTGAGCTCATGGTGTTCAGAAGCCATGGTTGTGGCCTTCAAATAGGAAAAACCTCTGTTAAATTGGAAAAGCTTTTTCGTTTAAATTGGAAAGATTGATTTAAAAGTATTTTTGAGAGCTGTGGGTGTTTGTAAGGATGAGAGCTGTGGGTGTTTGTAAGGATGAGAGCTGTGGGTGTTTGTAAGGATGAGAGCTGTGGGTGTTTGTAAGGATGGATTCACCACTGATTTCCACTTTGAAGATTTTTTGTTCAAAGCTTGAATCTTGGTTCTGGTTGAATTGGAGTGGGCTACAATATCCTCAGACATAATGCAACTGGCAAGGGGATGTTTATTGTCACTAATTTAAGACTGTAAATTGAAATCACCCAAAATGGTAAGAAATGTGAAGCTGCTACACAGAACAATAACAGTACACTCATTAAGAAATATGTATTCATAGCATGTCGGGAGTGGTTCCTACGACCTTGCTCCTGTTACCTCTACAGAGCTGCCAGTTTTATGTGGTAATTATATCCCAACAAAATCCACTAATATCCTAATTTTAAATAGCCAAAAAATTCTGAGATTGCAGTTCAGCACAAAAATGCACACTTTGATTAAATAATCATGGACATGTATCAGAAAATTTTAATGGCATGCATGGAGATATTAGTGTGAGTACGAGTGGCAAATTGGGAGGATTTCATTTCTAAACCTCAGACAGCTTGTGCTTTGTTGGCTTGATGGTACACTGCACTTGGAATTAGTGCAGTTCATAAGTGAAGAAATACCCAACGGATGCCATATTATGTTTTAATTAGTCCACGAGGCTGAAATGTTATCTCTTCATCTGCATTATCACATAAACTAATCAGGACGCACTAACTGGTTAGAGTAACCTTTCATCAGCATCCTTTAGTTGACCCATTCCTCTGCCAGTATGCATCTAGTTGTGACTGATGTCATTCCTTCATGCCAGCATATGTAACACCTACATCATGAGAAGACACATTACAGAAGGAAATTGAGACCCTAGTTTTAGACACCTTTGCCCACTTAAAACTGTCCTCCATGTGCACACTGTCTCTCTCTCTAGACAATACCTTCACCATTCTCCTTCCTTCACATTATTGGTAGGGCTCTCGGATTCTAAAGGGCTACTAGTTGAAGATAAGGCACTGCAATCATTCACAGTATAAAAACTCTGCTATATGGACCACACCAGGTGTGGTGTCCGAGAGCCAACATTGAAATACTCAAATTTGAAACGTTTGAGCATTCAGATCCTAATCATGGAGTATTTCATCAAACTCAATCGAGTTGCATTCCCACACTATGGAAATCCGAATATTCTGACAAAAAAAAAAAAAAAAAAAAAAATCACGTTTGCGGGAGCCTTTCTTATTGCTCTTAGGGTCAGTTCTCTACTCACTACCACTTTCTTTTAATAATTCAACCAATTTGTCATCTCTCCCTCCCCCCCCCCCCCCCCCCCCCCCAAAAAAAAAGAATTGTGCTTAGCTTGCATTATAGTAGTAGTTCTTGTATCTGATGGTGATGGAGACTCTGTGCTATTGATCAGCTTAGAGAGGATGAGGGCAAACTGGAAGACTGTTTGAAGTCTCAACACTTCATTGTTACAGATGATGCAGCACATGGGTGCAACAAAAACAACACACTTTGGTGTTACTATAGCAACCATTGCTTAATTGAATCAACACATGTCAAACTATTCTAGTGAAGACAGCTGGCCATGAGAAGTCTGAATTCCCTGATCTTGTCTGAATTGATGTAATTAGTAGCTGACTGTGCGCACATACTTCAGTACAGCCATTAATTATAATATTACATTCATTTTTACAGGACTATGTTGAAGTGAAAAAATTTGAAAAAGAACTGGCCAAAACGGAGTACTCCAAGGTAATATACCATTAGAGGAGAGCTGGTGTGGTTTCACCTCTAGGTCATTATTGACTAGCATAACATATACATGCATTAATTAATTAAATTTATATAAGTGTATACTAAAGCTTTACTGTGCAGTTGATAATCATATATTATCAGTTTTAATAATAAATTCATTCAGTAATCAAATAGACTGGATCCTTAAAGTGCAAAACAATTGTTCAATAATTTTGGTAATTTATTATTTACTCTTGTTATTACTTTCTGTTCAGAATGAGAACCCATTGTATCGAAGTGCAGCCAAAGATTACAAGAACCCCATATATGGTCAATAACCCCATATATGGTCAATAACATTGTAGATGTATATGTGATGTGTTTCTGATGATAATCATGTGTACCTTCTCTGTAATGAATAGCAAACATTAATTTTCTGTTAGTTAATATTTATAAATTTAGTATCATTTGTGAAGTTTATTTTATTTTGATTCACGCTTATTGTATACACACACACACAATTCAATTTATTATGATTAGATGCACAATGACGTACTGAATATGAGATACAAAATAAAACAAACCATTTCAGCTGATAAAAAAAAGAAAGGGTAAATGATACAGTTGAGAGGCCTCCACGCAGCTGGCACCTGAAGTTTGGCACACCCCACGTGCTGTCCACACCCCACATGCTGTTCACACCTTGGGTTCCCTGACATTGTGCACTACAGCAAGGTTCACTGTCAAATACATACACATGATACCTAACACTAGCTACCAACCATTTCCACCCTCAAGGTAAAGCCAAAGGCGAAATAGTACCTACTCCCAAGGAGTAGAATATATTCTGATTAAATTGTATTTCAATCAAATTCGAACCCTTGATAGTTGCTGGATTTAATTAATTTTTATAACTAAGCTTCTCTGACAGGTTTGGAATCCAGATTCTAAAAGGGGAGAAAAATCCTTCAAACCAGTTTGGGGGGAGGGGGAATTGAACAAGTTTGTAATATAGGATACTGAAGGGTTTTTTTGTTTTGTTTTTTGGTGCTAGTTATAATATATGCGAAAGTAAACACAATGTCGTTAAGAAAAGGAACTTCTTTAAATCTACTTTAATATTGAACATTCAATTCCTAACCACAAAAGTATAAAAAATGTTGAACAAAAATATTGAACCAAAAAAATTCTAAAAGGGAAATTTTACAAGTTGTAAGTGGTTTTCACTTGCACCAGATGACCTCAAGTATTCCATGATATGTTAGAAGCAGAACAAAGATGTGTAATGAGGCACATCTTGAAGAATTCTCCCCAGTTTTTGAGAATCTCTGACTTTACCATTGTGAAGTTCGAATGATTAACCAACAATTAAAAAAAAAGAACTAAGGATTTAAAATTCCCTGTTTCATATATCAATGTTTCCACATGCAGAACAGGAGAACGCAGGTTGTGCAATCTGATTGTGACAAACAGTGACAGAACTTTAATATTAACAAGCAATTTTTAAGCTTTAGGGATTCTGAGATATCACATAATCTTCGATTTAAAATAAATTTTAAAAAAATAATAAAAAAAAAAAAATTAAAAAAAAGGAAAGAAATTCTAATGGATTCCAGTGTTCTTAATATTATTTACCAGCCCTTTAACCTGTGTGTGTGTGTGTGTGTGTGTGTGTGTGTGTGTGTGTGTGTGTGTGTGTCGTGTGTGTGTGTGTGTGTGTCGTGTGTGTGTGTGTGTGTGTGTGTCATGTGCAGGGTGGGTGTGTGTGTCATGTGCAGGGTGGGTGTGTGTGTCATGTGCAGGGTGGGTGTGTGTGTCATGTGCAGGGTGGGTGTGTGTGTCATGTGCAGGGTGGTGTGGTCTTGACCACATATTTCTGTCACCATATGTGCCTTCTGTTAATCTGTCTGATATGAAATAGACACAGCACATGGCAGATAACTAAAAAAATTAAATTAAATTTAAAAAAAAAAGTAAAAAAAAAAAGATTAATTCACTTGAAGTAGCTTAGAATATATTACTGTCCATAAAATTGAAATCAGCATCATCCAAATTGTCAAACCAGTTTGACTCATTGGCATCCCTGGACTCTGGCTGTGGTGCACATGCAGTGTTGGCTGACACCACTTCCTCACTGAGCGGCTCTCTGTGGTCGTCTTCCTGAGCAGACAGAGAGGCACAGTCTTCTGACAGTTTGCCACTGATATAATTCAAGAGGTTCTTCTGATTTCCCTCCTATAAATAAGGCGCACATCAACTAAGTCAAAATTTACACCTAGTATTTGACAGAAATGGTTTCGTTGCCTATTAGCATACACAGAAAGAAAAGTGGTAAGAAATAAATTGAAGGTAATTACATGTTCCTCCTTCATAGGGTCTAGTGGTGGTGCAGTGGACTCTCTTCATGTCAGGACTAAACAATAGTTGATGGCTTGTGGGTCAGATGTGGGCAAGTAGGGATTGTTACTATGTTCCAAGGACAATATTGTAGAAACACATATTCTGTAGAAATCATTTGGAGATGGTGGGGAAATCACCTCACAGATGGATCACCTATCAATGAATATGTTAAGACAACCTCGTGGACCTGGAGAGTAACTCTCCATTAGAGCAGCAACAGTGAAGGAGCTGTTGTCCAATATGCTTAAGTCACACAATGGGTGTGGCTAAAAATATCAGAGCCCTGATGCGTGTGAGAGTTTGATGCAGTATAGAAAAGGTATAACATTTGAGAATTAAATCCAATCTTGCAAAAATTTCAGATAGTTACCGAAATTATTCATGTACACACATACAACACACCTCACACACATCTCACACACACCACAACTCAGCACACACACACTCAGCACACACACACTCAGCACATGGGTGATGCCGTGAGCCATACACTCCTCACCTTAGTAAAGGAGGTACAGTCTGCCTTGGAAAAATTATCTCTGGCCAGTCCAGCTTGGCAGAGCACATCCAACTTGCCCTGAATCAATGGCCTAGGAATGGAAGATGACAAGAACACACACACAAATGCTGTACTACATTGCCACAGAAAATAGTCAAAAACATGGTTGGTCACATGATCACTTATTCAATAAAGCAACAAATGACAACAAAAAAAAAACTCAGCAAAAAATATATATTAAAAAATTAAAAAAAGTAAATAAAAATAATAGTGATGAGGATCCTTGTGTAACTCAGACATGCAAGAGGACTCTTCCTTCCCTCAGGAAGAAATGGCACTCCAGTGGAAGGGGTGGCAATGCTCCTCACATAGTCCATGCATGCCATGAAACTACTTGTATACAAGAGAAAAAATTACCAGATGAAGTCGTCTGCAGTGTCCAGGGCCACCAGGTAGTAGATGTTTACTGAATTGTGTTGGCCTATGCGGTAAGCTCTATCTTCAGCTTGAACTAAAATCTGAAATTAAAAAATTGCAAAATAGCATGGATATGTAAGTATTAATTATACAGCTACACCACCAGCATTAGTGGTCTGAACACACACACACACACACACACACACACACACACACACACACACGGAAACACACACACACACACACCCACCCACACACACACACGCACTACTCACACCAGGATTCCAGAAGAGCTCAGCAAAGACAACGGTTGAGGCAGCAGTGAGAGTCAAGCCTGCATGGATAAACACGGTTCAACTCCTGCACATTCGTAGCTAATGGAGCCAGTAGCCAGTCATTTAAGTTGAGTGATCTCTGCATGACTCAACTGGAATCATCCAAAGGAGTGTTGGGATAGATAAATCATGGAGACCACGAAACCATGACAATAGTTAATGGGTGAGTGTAATATGTTTGCATAAGATAATGTGTTGTATGTTGTAATGTATACGACATTGATTACTTTAATTACTTCTAATTTATGTTTAGTGTAAGTATTATGGGAACACTTGTAATTACTAATTAAGTAAAGTGATTTCTACAACTTTCTGTGATGAAGATATATAAAGATGTGCTGTGATTTGGTCTGGCAGAGCTGGTTAAACTGAACTCTGTGTTCCCTTGTTCCTATTTACTCTCATTCTGTGATTCTCTCTACTCCCTACCCATCAGACAGTGATACACTCCCAGCTTATCTTTGTCATGAAAACATCTAGTAACAAATGTACTCAAGAGGAAGGGAGAAAACAATACAAGCACAAAAATTATATCCTATTGTGCAACAAGCCAGCATTGTGAGTGCACCGCCCCGCCTCCCCTCCTCCTCCCCATCACTACACATGCTAGCATAATAGAACAATTGGGCTGGATGAGACCACAATACTCTTCTAATGTGAACGAAACCACAAAACCTGCTACCAGCTATTCCACATGCACCTGAATTAATCCAATAAATTATAAATAAATGAATATAATCTTGTATTCTTACAACCTTAAAATTTTAAGAAGCTTTAGTTGGACTCGGATTGAAGGATTGCTATAACTATTGCAGTGAATTAAGTGTGTGTGTGTGTGTGTGTGTGTGTGTGTGTGTGTGTGTGTGTGTGTGTGTGTGTGTGTGTGTGTGTGTGTGTGTTGTGTGTGTGCCAGTCTTGCCTGCATTGGCAACAGTGATGGAGAGCACAGCTACCAGGCAGTCATCGTCATGCTGGAACTGGTCACAGAAGGTCTGCCTCACATCAGCCGATGTCCTGCCGTCTATCTTGATGAACTTATAATGCTAAGAAAATGAAATGGGAACTAGTTCACTCAACACCACCAAATATATCACTACCACTACGACCTCATTCATAACTATATAAAAGTGAAGTCTAAAAACTGTAATCAAAAGAGTGTTGGCAACATGATACCTTAGCTGTCAGTGTGTCGCATATGGAGTCCAGAACAACTCGGTGATGGCCAAATACTATCAGTTTCCTTTCTCCTTCCAGCAAATCCAGAACGTAGTCCCTTAATAGTTAACACACAAGGAAGAATACGACATTTCATACAGAGAGCATGTTGCAATCTAAAGCATTATCATGAAGGCTGTATCACTATGAACCCAGAACAACAAAAAAACAATAACAATTAATACAATAATTAATACAATAATTAATACAATAAGCTATTATTGTTCTGACTGTATGTTGATCCTTCATACTTTCAATACTAAATCTTTTATAATAATTCTCACATAGTAATGACAACATTTTGTCTTTGAAGTAAAGATGTAAAATAACATTAGCATACAAGAAACATGCAACATTACATAACTATGTCATAAGCTGTAATAAAAAATTACATCACTCTTCTGAAACACTGACACCACATAACACTGACAATAACACTGACACAACATAACACTGTCTGTGTCATGCCTGATAGCAAAGGAACATTAAATTGAATCACTTACTTGATGGCTGGCAGCTTCAATCTCCCAGTCTTTTCATAGAGAGAGAAGACTGCCGATTTACGATCCAAGCCCTTTACAAGAGAGGAAAGCAACAATAAAAAAAAAACAACAAACAAAAATTGATAATCTTATTTTGCATGTTAAAATCATTCTACAGTACATACAACATCAGACAAACAATATATTATTTTAATTATTATTGTAAGAAACAATTGAATCCAGTCATCCACAAATTAAAGTAGGGTTATTCTCACCCGAAAGTAATCCCCCACCCCAAAATAACAACAACAAACACACACACACACAAAAAAAAACCCCAAAAAAACTGAAGGTTATGCTCGAGGCCATGCGCCATGCATGCATTGAGACACTAAAAGTTCACTGCCCAAAATAGGCAACTGAACTACAGCACCATATTTGGTAGCTTGCATTCTTGACGACCCACAGGCCTGATGGCAGATGAAGGCTGTAAGGTTGAGGACTTGTGGCACTACTTCACTCAAGAAGAAATCATCAATTCTCTTTCACTTTTCCAGTCAAATACAGTATATATATTTCTTGAAATCAAAATATTTGTCACATCCCATGGCTACAAGGAACATTCATGCAAAGTTTTCATCAAAATCGGTCCATGAGTTTGGGAGGAGTTCCACACACACACAGACAGATATTGGCCATTTATTATTAGCTTACGACAGTAGAGAAGGGACTGAAGAAGATGGCTGAGTGTACAGAGTGCACCATATCCAATTATTACAGCAGACTAATTATTAGGGGAAACTGACACCTTCAACATTCCAGCTTTGTTCAGCTCCCTCTTCATCTCTCTCCATTCTCTCCCTCCAGCACCGCCAGTCCTCACCCCCGCATGGCTCAGTAACACCTGCAGGGAGTAAGGGGAGGGAGGACAGAGAGGGTAGGGTCAGTCTTGGGCTAACAAAAGGGAAGACAAAATTAGAGCATAGACTTGGGATGGTTCCTTGGCAAGTAGTGGAGTGGCTGGGAGAACATGCTTTTGTGTGAAAACTAAGACAATATACTTTCATTTTTGTTGATTGGACATAATTAGAGCCCTAATACACTACAGATGGTCGATGACTCACTTCCCCCCAGGCTCCCAGCCATCATTCAAGATTCTAATTAATGCTCCACACTAGCAGTTAAGCTCCCACCTCAGGCTACGTACCGTACCACCTTCCAAGCTTCCACCTCACACTTCAATGTGACTGTGCTTAGCTCAATAAACATGCTGCATTTGTGCAGAAGTAAAACCGTTTTTTAAATTTTGAAGTATGTTGGAAGGTTTACCCTTAGCTGCAGAAGAAGCAACTGATCACCCGACCACAGCATCCTAACCACAGAGGTCACTGTAAGAAAAATGCCCTATAGACATCAGTGAAATGGAGGGCAGTCATCAGTAGTCTTGCATAACCAGACCCTTTACTTAATTGCTGCATTTAATATAAGGGTCCGGCAAACTGCGATAGGCTGTTTTGTTCTGACACTCCCAGAATACTGGGGCTAAAGAATGCAATTAGCATGTTCACATCCTGCCAGCAAGTCTTTGAGTCATTCATGCCTACAGTGGGCAGACAGGTCGTAAACTTGCCTAATTGCATTCTTTAGCCCCAGTGTTCAGGGATTGTCAGAACAAAACCACCTCTGGCAGTTCACCAGAACCATATACCAGCACAGCAATTAGGTAAAGGGTCTGGCTACGCAAGACTATGTCACCATGCTACATGCAATCAAATTATTCAAAGTGTGAAATATATTTAAAATATATTTAAGAATCTATTTTTTAAATAAAATAATACAATAAAGGCTTAGAAGACCAGAAGATATCAGATTAATATATATATATATATATATATATATATATATATATATATATAAATGCATATAAAACACACATGGTACATAGCTAAACATAAACATTTATATATATTAATGCACTCCCCAACCACAACACCACCTGTCTGCCCCCCTAGCCCCTCCTACCCTAGCCCCTCCTACCCCAGCCCTTCCTACCCTAGCCCCTCCCCCTATGCCAGTCATTAGTAGTGCCCCAATATTAACCATTTGTCTTCTCTTGGTGGGCAACTGCTGCAGCACTTCACTCTTCATCCTCCTGTGAATAGGACAGAGCACACATGTCACTACAGGACACACACACACACACACACACACACACACACACACACACACACACACACACACACACACACACACACACACACACACACACAGTGCATGTATAAGTATATCCATTACAGCTGACCAGACCAACCACAACAAGTGATTGACCATCTCAGTCACTGGCCATTTATATTTATATCAGATGCACCAATAATTTGCTGATTTTACGCAGCAAATGGTTGGTGTAGCTGATTTAAAATCAGAAAGGGTCATCCAACTTGTGGTCTAGGTGGGTTGAGTATATTCCATTGAATAGCCTCATTCACCCAGGAAGTGGAAGTGGATTGGGGGGGGGGGGGGGGGGTAGATGGTGTACCTTATCATGAAGGACTCTTCCATGTACAGCTGCAATTCCAACATGTTTGAAGCTCCGCCCAGATCCCATCCAAAGGCTCCCTGATCACACACACATGTACACAGCATCATGTGAGAGAGATTGACAGTGCTCAGTGCATCTTGTTGGAGAGAGTGGGACACTCACCCTAATCAGTGTTGAGTTAGGTTGAACACACACACACACTCACACACACTAGTTCCGTCAGTGTCAGTCAGGCTGCAGTACTGCAGTGGCCAGTGGACAAGAAAGTGTGCACCAAAACCAATCCCTTACCTTATCTATACTATAGAGTACCAACAGTCTCTCTGTCTGTCTGTCTGTCTGTCTGTCTGTCTGTCTGTCTGTCTGTCTGTCTGTCTGTCTGTCTGTCTGTCTGTCTGTCTGTCTGTCTGTGTATCCTCCATTCACGCTTGAAGGTTGAAGTTAGACCCACAAACACATATATTTAGAATCAGTGTCACCAGGAGAACGTCTTCAACGTATCTAGATGGCCACACCCCTTTCCATATTTGAAAAAAATGGTACTTTTTCCAGAAACAGAATGGAGCTACAGGCCTAAAACTTTGGCACGCAGACACAACTTGACTCGGTGAATAACAAGGGGTGGATCCCATCTGGCCACACCTCTTACTTTTTGTGTGCTAAGGCTAAAAATGTCAAAAATGGTACTTCCTGAAATGAATACCCCAACCTAGTCACATGTTTACTTTTGTTTCAAAAATCTAAAACATGCGCCCTCAAAACAAACACTTCTGTGACTACATCCTACCAAAGGTGGGGGAAAAAAAAGCCCATAGGGTGGGATTTTCGCTAGTATTAATAAAGTGCAGATATGATAAAAAGAAAGGAAAAGAAAAGCCAACAACAAAATCTCATTATAATTCACAATTAGTTTGCCTGTCTGTCTGTCTGTTTCATGAAAGTTTCGTCCAGATCGAGTGGCTAAGGGTACAGTATTGTCAATGGGTGTGGTTTGGTGACATGGAACACTCTAACAAATAACCAAGTTTAATGAAATTTGGCATGTTTATTAATTGTATCATGTTTGTTTGATTAATGAGATTAGTGTCAATACTCCCAACATATTACATGAAGCAAAGTAAGCATGCTTAATACTGCAGGAGACCAAGGCTGATTGCTAGTATAAATATTAAAATAAATAAATAAATAAATAAATAAATAAATAAATAAAATAAAACAACAACAACAAAAAAACAACAAAAACAACAACAACAGCAAATAAGAAGCTACAGGTTGGTTGTCTGGTTCAGGCACACTACCACTAGCTCAGGCATCCATTTGATCCAACTCAACCCACAGAGCAACTTTATGTTACTGACAATATCACAGCTGGTGGAGGTAGATATCTATAGCAAATGGAGATGCACACTGTGGAAAACAGATGTGAGAAAGGGCTAAGACTAAGGCTAGAAAGGCACACACATACTCACACACACTTGGACACACACATTCATACTCGGACATACACTCGTACACACACACACACTCACACTCGTACACACACACACACTCACACTCATGCACACTCACACTCCACACACACACTCGTACACACACTCCTTACACACACACACTTGTACACACACACTCACTCGTACACACACACACTCCATACACACACACTCATACACACTTCACACCACACACACTCGTATACACACACCACAGACTTCACACTCCACACACACCACACACACTCGTACATACACACCACACACACTCGTACACACACACACTCATCTCATTGTACATGGTCTAACATGGACCAGATAGTTGTGGTCAGTTGGACAGACATAACTCTGGCTAGGTGCCTAGTTGGCTGCAGTAGACAGTCCCTTACCTTCATTCCATTGCAGTATCTGATGCCAAACTGAGTGAGGGAGATGGTCTGGAAGTTCTTGTCCAGCATGTTGATCTGTGTAAACAGCTCTATAGGCCGGGAGAGGGCCGGTGTGCCCGACAACAGGAGGGAGTGCTTGGCACTCTGGCCACACAGGAGAGAGGGAGGGTGGGAAAATGGAGGACTGTGAAATATAAACAAACAAAATAAGTTGATTGCTAGAGGATCGTTACAATGAAAGAAACAGTACTGCAGCTAAAATACTTATCACAAGTGAGGTAATGGTTGAAGTGTTTAATACAAACATTCTTCCTTGAAGACGAACAAACAATGTTGACTAAATAGCAAACAAACAACACAACCACCTAAACCGCTGCTAAATTTCTGGGGGAGGGGAAATCCCAAGGGGTTTCCCCTTGATAAAGGAACAGACCCACTTCTACCCACAGAGGTGATGAACTTATTTATATACATGAATATGTGCGGAATAATATAGGAATCTTATTTGGAAGGTTATAAAAAAAAACCCTTTGCCAATGCACACCCACAAACAAACTCATAGGAGTCTGTAGAAGCTTAATGCGGTCTCACTTTGATGATGGGAGCAAGTGCCTTGTAGCGAGCTGTTTTATAATTCTTGAGGAAATGAGATTCATCCTGCAGAAATGAAATGAATAGTAATAATTTGTCGCCCTGTATTTGTTAAATTTTTAATCAACAATAGTAATATTTAAACATAAAAATTAAAAAGAATATAAATACTCAATGACCATTCCCCAATTATTGTTGAAAAACGACTAACACTGAAAAAAAAAAGAACAAAGTCACAGCAAGAAAAAAAATTATGTAAAACTACAAATTTATTGCACACAGGAACAAAAATGCTTCACAGAGAGTTACAGTTACTATTATTAATTCTCTATTAATATTTATTAATACAGTATTATAATTATTATCTTGAAAACACACACAATACAACAAAAATAAAAAGAGAAAAATGGAAAGAAAAAAAAACCCCAAGGAGAAAACTTCACATTTCAAAAATTATCTATTAATAAAAATTTACCCCTTCCCCCACCCAATACAACAGCTGCTCAAAATGGATATTGATAAATTCATATTTACAGCGATAATGGATTTGAACTTCCTCTCTCTGAGTGGCTTAGCCATCCTGACTGCCAGGTCATAGCTGGTGATGTTGACCAGACAACTAATGGCCGACTCCTGGACAGACAGAATCACATTTATTTCTTCTTCATCCAGAGAGGGTGTCCATCGCTTGAATGCCTGAGGCAGTGGGAGTCAATAGGAACAAGAACAAACCATAGCAACAATTGATTAGAGGCTGAGGCATAGGTCCATATCAAAGATTTATTGTTGAAATGTATTAGCTTAGTCAAAAGTGATTCAATTACATGACCAGATATCTATGACATACCTCAATTCAATAAAACGAAAAGACATATATATATGTATATATAAGAATAACATGAATATAAATTTTTTTAAAATTTAAATCAAAAAAGAAAAAAAAGAAAGAAGAAAAAAAGAAAGAAGGAAAAAAAAGAACAAAAATGCAAACAAAATCTTTTTTTCCCTCAGGGCTTCAGGATGAAATCTGTTAGATATATTCATTGGTTCCACTTGCTATAAGTGGTTTCTACTCATACATATCTCCGGTGTAGTCCTCGCTAATCCCATGTTACCCACAGATGGCAGAGTGACCACACCTGTGGACATCCTCGGGATGAGCTGTGGATGTCCACAGTAACTCCGCCCCCAGAAGGTAACATGGAATTGGCAATGACAACACCTGACCACCTTTTCCTACTACCCTATTCTTAGATATGTGGTCAAAAATTCAATAAATGAACATGAGGAAAAAAAACTAGCAAAAAAAAAAAAGAAAAAAAAAAAGAAGGAAAGAAATATGTATCTATCATTCATGGATGTCACAAGTGAATTTTCAGTATAATAATTTAATAAAGATAATGGTGGTCACTATTTGGTGAAAGGGTTAGTAATTTAAAGAAAGTTTGCACATGATAATTATGTGGCCAATTAATCATGATATTGAAAAGTTCAGTTCCAAAGTCTTTGTATTGACAGTGCATTTTACAACACAAGAGTAAGACAGTGACTGCTTGTAACTTTCCAAGGCTTCTTGAAATCATAGAAAATGCATTACTGTGTATAAACCAATTAGCATAGTGGGAATATACAGCAGCACTGCAGAGTGTGGCTCACCTCCGCCCATGCCAGTCTCACTGATGAAGGACACACTACCAGCAGAGGCCAGTCCTCACGATAGTAGCTCATGACTGCTATGGCCTGCAGTGTCTTCCCCAGGCCCATGTCATCTGCTATCAGGCCACGCCCACCTCGCCGCACACAGAACCTAGTCAACAAGTACACACAGTGAAACTGACATACAGTCAGATCTGAAACAACATTAAAAAAATATATTCATTAGAAATAAAGGGCATTTATATACAGACAGGCTAGAATACAGAAAAAAAATTTCTTCCTGGAGGGGAGAAGAAATATTATATGAAGAGAATTTATAAGGGGAGGGGTGGGGCGGGGCTGGGGCGTGCCTTCCAAGGAAGATTGTGAAAACTAGGTATTTTGAAATTAATTTTTGTGGGTTTTTCTGGCAGTCAGCCTGTTAAAATTACTTTGCGTGCTATACATTTCATACCCTGCTATTACAACCCACATGGCATCTTGCTTTTTCTGACTGAGGATGGAGGGGGCGGGGGAGATCTAAGGGCACACCCCCTCCCCTCCCCTCCTCTCTGCTAGAGTAAGCATAGGTACCCAAAGCTGCACCAGACCATGAAATAAATTGTGATGTAGTTATACTTGGGGGAGATAGATGGGCATGGTACATTGTATACACATGGTGGTGTTTAGGATTAGATTAAATTTGATTGCACCATTGTCTTATCTGATTAGCAATGTTGAAAGGCACCATGTGGTCCACATCGTCATTCCCTGGTCAACAATAGCAGTAGGTTCTCTAGTTGAGCAAACTCAGCACTGACATGACCACACTGTCCTTCATATACTGCTTGGATTCTCGTAGTAATCAATTAGCTTAAGATGTTTTAGTGTATGAAACATTAGATACAAATCACCACACACACACACACACACACGCATGCACACACACACACGCATGCACACACACACACGCATGCACACACACACAACAACTAATTAGAGACCTTCACTACGGGAAGACACCACCCCTCCCCCACAAAACAACAATAAAAGAAACAAAAAACAACACTGGTTGATCTTGTGGTAAGTTGGATACAATATATCGGCAATTCTACTCAATTAGATAGCAGTGATTATTGGGTTGTGTCTACAGGACACAGTACAGCCATGTCCTATATTTCTGTGCACATGTACAAATACATCACACATCATGTATTATGCTTCTAACAGTACAAGTAGCCAGCTGACACTTACATCACCCCTTCCTTCTGGAACTCCATTAGAGTGGAAGACAGCTTAGAATCGATTCTGGTCCAATCGAAGTCCACAGCTTTGTTTCCATGACAACCCTTGTAAGCACCAGTACCACCTCTCCCACAAGCACTGCCACCAGCGTCTCCATCTCCTCCTGAATGACTCTTTGCAGCAGCCATGTGTTGCAGCTTGGAATGGAGGGAGAGCAGGAAGAGTGAGATGACGGGCCTGGGCACTAAATTCATCTCTACATGGCGACATTCCTTCCTGATGGTCTCCACTGCATGAGGTCACACTCAATATAACTATACATTCTAGGAATTATTCTGTTGAAAAATCTGTGTGTGTGTGTGTGTGTGTGTGTGTGTGTGTGTGTGTGTGTGTGTGTGTGTGTGTGTGTGTGTGTCTATCTCTCTCTCTGTGTTGGTGTGTGTGTGCTGTGTCTGTTTATCTGTTTCTCTCTCTCTGTGTGTGTGTGTGTGTCTATCTCTCCCTCTCTCTGTGTGTTGGTGTGTGTGCGTGTGTGCGTGCGTGCTTGCACGTGCGCATGTGAGTGTATATCCTCAACACTAGGTAACTCGGAGACCATACAAACAGTAGCAGTCAGTCATTGATGTGACTGACTAACACAGTAACAAGAGATCAAGTAGTACCATAAGATCTGAGCACGTGTCCACGTAACCGCCATATATATATATATATATAGAGAGAGAGAGAGGTGTTCCAATTAACATGTTCACTCGAGGGCCCTCACCTTATCATCCCCCCCCCCCCGGTCTGTCAGTGAACAAACAACTAAAGTGGAATATCTTAATCTCTGTCATCATGGATGGCTATAACTTTACATCAATCAGATGATTTTGATGAGCATTGTAGGCACACATTAAAGGCTGTATTTGAATATGTCAAATATGCAAAATTTCAAATTTTTGTTATTATTTTCAGACTATGCTGCTAACTATATGTTGAGAAACTTCACATATATAACATGCTGGCTATTGGACGAGGAACAAAAGTAACACTTCGCATAAGATAGCATCCGTATCCAGTAGTAGCTGTGCTCACCAAGATTTGAGTAATCCCTGATGTCAAAATCCCATGTTGAAGTCTTCGCATCTAAAAATATAAATAATGGCAATGCTTACAATTGCAGAAGTGGATTAAACAAAAACAATTAATTAATTAGACAATAGATAGGAAACAGACACAGTTGAACAGTTGAGATGTGTACAAGTTGATAACCAAACCTTAACACTCC
Source organism: Lycopodina hypogea (assembly GCA_963969325.1). Lineage (NCBI taxonomy): Eukaryota > Metazoa > Porifera > Demospongiae > Poecilosclerida > Cladorhizidae > Lycopodina > Lycopodina hypogea. Next base: position 8,104,678 of record OZ017788.1, read on the forward strand.
TTAGCCTCTGATAGTCTAAATTTATTAAAAATAATAATAATAATAATAATGAAATAAAATAATAAAAAAAATAAATATATCTATATATCTATCTATCTATCTATCTATCTATCTATCTATCTATCTATCTATCTATATATATATACATATATATACATATATAGATATATATATTTTTTAACACGCAAAAGTCTCTAAGGTCTTCTCAAGTCAACTTACCTACTCACACATTTGGTTGTCATGGTGAGATGATATGAGATATCAATGTGTCCAGCATGTGGTAGGACTGACAGAGTGAATTGTAACACACAATGGTTGCTCTACCATCACAGCTCTCTGCAAGATACAGCCATGCACCCACCAAGACTCCCCCAGCCCTGACCCCTGACCCTGCCTATGCACAGACACCAGCACTGGGTGGCATGCACCTCTCAGCCACTCACACTGCTAGGTAAAGGATTCCATTTGGTGAACTTTGATATACGAAACAGCTGGAACAAACTCAAACCAAAATGCAAGGAGCCACACACACTCACACACACACATATATAAATGGAACTGAAAACAGTCTCATTTAAGGTGTTACGATGGTAAAAGGCCTCCTCCAAGAGGGTACACTGCTTATAAAAGCACCACTTGTAACTAATGAATGAAATAGAAACAGTAGCCATGCACATAGCTTAATTACCATAAGATCTGGTACTCATCTTCCTGAAGATCTCAATAACCTTTGCATCAAAGGTCACATCGACCTTGAACCTCGTCTTGGAGAGCATGATGAAGTTTGCTTTGATCCTCTTCTGAAGTGGGAAATACTTCACCTCAAGCTCGGGCTTAGCTGCAATGGAAGACATCTGGTGAGTTCTTCCCTTGCTTGATAAATATGCCTGACCACAGATGGTCCCTATGCTTTTACCCTGAGATGACACTGGAAATGGTTGGTTGAAGTGTGCATGATACGGAGGGTTTGTACGGATTGTTGCAGGTTGAGGCTGAGCTGTGGACAATGCAATTGGCTGTTGTGGGACTGGAACATAATTTGGCTTAGAGATAAAGTTTGATGAATGTGATGAAGAGGAAGATGAGGAATTTCCTATAAAGGGAAATGTCTTGGATGTTGTGGTCTGTGTTTCTTGGGGAGTGCTATCATGCACTGGTGTACCACCAGGGTTATTTAAAGCTGTAGTTCTTTTAGCCTGAGGAGGTAGCGTAGCTTTGTAGACCGAGGAGGTATCCAATGCTTGGTGGAACGAAGAATCCTGGTGTGGTCCCACTTTTCTTTTAGCAAGCAGCCTATTTTGGGCCCTCCTCTTGTTCTGCTCAATTCTTTGCAGCTGCTCTGAAGTTAGACCAGCCACACTCAGCCTCAGCTTGGGGGGAGCTGGAGAGGACGACATAAGCCACCAGTCTCGTCTCCAGCTGCAGGGGTTGTCAAGCATAGCCAGACCCTTTACCTATCCTTGCCAGTGAAGTAGGTAAAGGGTCAAATCTGGGTCAAATCTGGGTAAAAGGGTAAGGGTAAACCGAAGGAATTTACTCCTTTTGGAGTGTATTTAAGATGTCATTCTTTACCAAATATCAACGACAGTGACTTTTATGATGTACTGCTGCCTAAGGTATTAAAAGCTGGAATCACAATTTACACAGCTCATTTAGTTTACAATTTGTATTCACCCCTAGAGTTTCCATGAGATGGGTGAAGTCTGGGGCAGATCTTTTTTCTGGAAGCCCACCTCCCAGATGTTTGTGCGCATGCTTTGCAACCACTTCCCCAAAGGAGAAACTGAATTGCCCTGATGGAGTTGTGTCCAAGGATTCCTCCATTATCACAGACTGGAATAAAACAGTTGTGAAAATTCTTAAGAAATCTAAAACTCCCTTCAAATATCCACAGATGAAATCAATCCAGGTAATTATTTGTGCTCCACTGCACATAGGTAACAATATAATGCAGCAATGTGTATTTGCTATACCAGACAAATGGCTGGACTAACTTAAATGAAACTTGGTATATATTATCCTTTCCTGCTGGAGAAAGTGAAGGTTTTAGTGTGGTTTTGTTTTTAAAAATCTCATTTTCCAAGTTGCTGGGGATAGTTTCTCGGGCTTCAATATACAGAGAAGAGGCAGGTGATTGACAAAACAATGTCAACTATGCAATTATTATTATGATCCCATGTAGATAGAGAGTACTCTTTTAATGACATTTAATTATTTAGTAATTCATTGTTAAATATTTTTGCATTTGCACTTGTAAACATTGTTTTTATTTAGTGACTAAATGGTCAATTGTGAATGTTTTGAGTGTTGTCATAGTGTTGGTATATCACAGACTGAATACACCTAATCAAATGTAGCACAAACAGGTACAAATCAAATAAAAGTATAGCATTGTGTTTATTCAATTTTTTTAGAAAGTTTCTTTATCAAAGTATTGTATGTTATTACATTTTATACAAAACCTACATAATTAATTCTTTTTTAAAATTATCTTATTTTTTGGAGCCTTTATAATGTCTATAAAAAAAAATTTACTATAAAAAAAAAAAAAAGGAGGTTACACGTCGCTGATGTTTCATGTTGTCAATTCTTTCATGAAAACAGCATCGAGCATGCACAGACAATTTTTTAAAAAACATTTGTCAAAGAAGTGACTAAATAAGGCTCTGAATTTTAGCTTGTAGCACTCATCAGCACTAATATTATGACAAAACTTCATGACAGTCATGAACAATGTTAGTTCATTTCTTCTTTCTTTTTTTTTGTTTTTTGTATTATAATTTTTTTAATTTTGAATGGAAAACTTTCCTGTGGACCCAAAGTTCCTACTCTGACAGTTTCATAAAATCTGCTCCACTGTTTGGGAGGAGATAGTGAATACACACATGAGCACATGCACGCATACCCTCCCACCCCAAAAATATTTCTTTATATTTGTAACAAATATATAAAGGAATTTGATAACTAGATAGTCACCCAAACACAATCACTGACACTAATCTCTATATTTGAATGAAGCGATCACTTTCTATATTCACATGATTCAATGCTGCTGCTGGTAAGCTGACGAGCCCTGTTCTGTGGGTTTTTTTTTTTTTGTTTTTTTGCTGTTGTCCCCCCCCCCCCCCCATTCTCTTCCGAATGGAACTGTCTCACCCATTTAGTAGTTGATTTTCTTATGCCAAGAGCTTCAACTGCTAAATGGGCAAGATAGTTTCCTTGAGTATGGACCCTTTACCAATCATGACATTAGATGCTTTGTAATAATTAGCAGACATTCTCTAGCTGTGGTTATGTTGTGAAGTCGGTCTTTTGCCAAACACAATCATTTTCGTTTGCAATCATGATAACTATTCTAGTGACCTGGAAAAAAAGATTTTCCGAATAAAAACTACACCTTCCTCAGCATGCAAAGGGCAATACATATAGAGTTTCTAGGTAATCAGTTTAGTTGTAGTGTGAAGAATTTGTATATATAATATATCTACTGCAGAAGTTGGTAAAGGGTCTACAACTTTCTTGTATTAAAAAAAAAATTTACGACTCTATAGATCATATTGCTATTATCATGATTATTATTCAGTTTGGTTTTGTGTTGTTGCTAGAGTATGTTGGATTCCGTTTGGTTATATTGTGTTGGAGTCCATTGCATATCCTTGAGTTGTTGTGTTTGTTTTTCCCAGTTTAAAAATATCGAGAAAAGAAACAAGGCTAATTTTGTGATTGTGTCCAAGGACAGATTCAAGGTGGAAGTGGACCCTGATCCAAACATCCTCAAGGCCTTCAGTGGAATGCCCACAAGGCATTATGGTAATGTGGACAAATTAGGATTGTTTTTATGTTGCCTGTGGAAATACTGGGACTGCTGCTGACTCAGCAACTAACACGCCAATTGGTTTCCCTCCTCTTCTTTTAAAAACTTTTTTTTTGATTATTCTTTGGGATTGCCAAATAGTGTGGACATATTTTGTTGCTCATATGTAACTTTTGTTCAACTTGATCAGCTCTGATATTTGTAGCCTGAGGCTCTGATGCACTTTCTAACCTTGCCCAGGCTATGTATTTGTTTGTATTGGAAATTATCCACTCACTTTAATTAATCTAGATACACAGTACAAGTAGGTTTGTCATCCAACCCCCCCCCCCCCCCCCCACTCAAGACATAATGAAAAAATTCAGTGTATGTGACAATATGACCACTGTACTTTACACTTTACGGTGTAACATCCAATTAGCATAATCTCTATATTAACTTTTGTTATTGTGTGTGTATGTGTGTGTGTAGATTCTGATTCCTCTACGTGGACCTTTGCATTGTCTGACTACAACTCACTAGGTAAGAGATCACATATTCTAGGAGTTGGTAAACATTTCCCCACAATATCTATCTTTCTATCTCCCATCTTTCTCACTATGCACAAATCATGTCATGTGTTTGTTGTATTTGTCCACACTTCATTCTCTGCTGCTTATTGTAAGAATCTTTGGGTTTTGGTTTCTCAAGTTTCAACAGAATTTTGTTTTCCGTTTATTCACCAACCGCACAGATCCCTCCCTACCTTAATATCATTGTTAGCACTGGATTTGTAAAGCGATGATTTCCACTGAAGCAATAATGAGGAAATATACAAATGTATGACCACAGTTACACCAATGTGAGGTCGGCTCAGTGGGGTGGGCCAGGTGAGCCAACTTTCATGATCCACCCTGTACCAACTTTCCAAGCTTAGAATCCTGACTACATGTCCTAGGTGGCTTTTTGGACAGGTTTAAAAAAGATTTTTTTCCTTAATGAGATTTGAAAACCCATCAGCGTTAAAACCACAAGTGGGGGACCCACAAATTTTTTTCTCTGAATTCAGCCACTGGTCTAGGAAGAGACGGACACAAAAGAGGGGATGGACAGTGACATGTATAGTGTTGATGTATGTGTATACATGCATGTACATAAATATATGTATAATGCCAATTGTGGTTTGGTTGCTGTAGTCTTTACATTGTTATCTGTGGCACGTGTAGTGGATGTCATGAAGAAAGGTTGTAGGCATGTGCAAGTGCAGACTGTCCCTGAGCCAGTCATCAATCATTTGTTGTCCAAGATGGAGGATGATAGTGGAGAGGATGGCGCAGTGGGGGTGGACTGGAGTAGGATTGACTCCAAGTTGGTGTCAACTCTGTTGCCATTCCAGAAAGAGGGAGTGGAGTGAGTTTCCTCTCTTTATCTATTTGTGTCTGTCTGTCTGTCTGTCTGTCTGTCTGTCTGTCTGTCTGTCTGTCTGTCTGTCTGTCTGTCTGTCTGTCTGTCTGTCTGTCTGTCTGTCTGTCTGTCTGTCTGTCTGTCTGCCTATCTATCTACCTATCTACTTACCTACCTGTCTATCTATCTATCTACATATCTTTTTTTCCTTTTTTTCATTCTACTTATCTCTCCATCTATCACCCATCCATCCAATTTGTTTATTTGTTTAATTATTTTGTTGTTGTGTTTCGTAATATGACATATATAAATACATAAAATGTATTGTATATAAAAATCATGCATACATGTGGTTGTATTTGGTTGCCAAGACAAGTTATATGGAATAAGGCAGTACCAGTTATCTCTCTCCACCTGATGATGTGTCCCAGACTAGGCCACTGTGGAGGAGGCCCATTCTCTACACTAGGACCATCTCTCAGTATTGAGTCTTCACTGCCTCATCCTCATATTCCATTGACTAGGTTCTGTGTGCGGCGAGGTGGGCGTGGCCTGATAGCAGATGACATGGGCCTGGGGAAGACACTGCAGGCCATAGCAGTCATGAGCTACTATCGTGAGGACTGGCCTCTGCTGGTAGTGTGTCCTTCATCAGTGAAGGGAGTATGGGCGGAGGTGAGCGATGCTTCCATCCGTGGTTCTTATTGGACTATTGTACAAGTGCTAGCAATAGAATCACAGTCTTAGTGTTAATCACATAGTCACTCTGATTAAAAAAAAAAAAAAAAAAAAAAAAAAAAAAAAAAAAAATTTTAAATTAAAAAATTAAAAAAAAAAAAATTAAATAAATTAATAAAGATTGTTTAAAAATAATAATCGGTGTATGGCCCTGTTGCTATACAAACCAGCATTGAGGCAGGAGGAGGGAGAGGTTTGAACTCCTGTGCACTTTATAAAATAGAACACATTTAGAAGAAAATCCATAGGCCTATTGCAGCTTTGCTTGCTATAATCATGGCACACATATTGTCCAACAATTAGAAATATTTCATCCATACTTGTAATACTATTACTATGACTAATCAAGCTACAGGTTGGCCAACAAATAGAAGCACACATGGACATGCCCACCCACAGGGTTAGGTGTGGCCAGGTGGGACCCAGCCCATGTTGACCTAAGTATTTTGTTGCAGCAACATGTACAGTGTTTAGTTGCCAAGACGTGTGAGGAACAGTATGGTATGCCTTGCAGGCATTGCTGGTGTGGCTGCCTTCCTTGGCTCCTGCGGATGTGAAGATACTGAAGTCTGCCAAGGAGTCTTTGTCTGACTCTCTTGTGACCATCGTCAGCTACGACCTCGCTGCAAGTATGGTCGCTAAACTCAAGGGGAAGAATTTCAAAGCTGTCATCACTGTAAGTATGATTGTAATGGCAGTAGTATTAGAAGTAGAAATAGTAGCAGCAGCAGCAGCAGCAGATAATAGTAGTAGTGCCAGTAGCAGTGGAGGGGGAAATGTTGATGAGTTCTAAGTGTTGCTCTACATGGTTGTGGTGGTGTATCCAGAGTGTGTCAGGTGATCATCCTATTTTAAGTGAGCTAATCTGTCTGTCTGCCTGCCTGTCTGTCTGTCTGTCTGTCTGTCTGTCTGTCTGTCTGTCTGTCTGTCTGTCTGTGTGTAATCCCTACTCCTCCCTTATTTTGGGGATAATCCTCCCCAAACTTTCACAGGACATTCAGAGGACTTGGGAGGGTGTCAAGGGGGTTGCATTTTCTGCCATTTTAGGCAGAATTGGAACAAGGAATTTTTGGGTGGAGACATCCCCTCCATTGGTGGGGAAAGCATCCCATGCCATGTTGGGGGAAAAACCTCTCTGAAATTTCAAAGGAAAAGTAATGTTTGATGAGCACCAAAATGGTGAACCATTAAAGATTACTGCTACAGGAGCCATATGTATTAATTGTGGAAGCATTGGCATGGTGATGGTGACACAGTGGGCCCAGCACATGCCCCCCTCACATGACATGCAGCAAGTCCTGTGACATGAAGTATTCTGTTTGTGTTACACTTGCAGGACGAATCACATTTCTTCAAGAACGTGAAAACTGTGAGATACAAGGCAATTGCTAAGATAATCAAGGTCAGTTGAGCTGAGTAGAAACACACACACACACACACACACACACACACACACACACACACACACACACACGCACGCACGCACACACACTCATGCACACACTTACACACACACACACACAGCACACACGCACTTACACACACACACACACACACACACACACACACACACACACCACACACAAGGGTGGTCAATATGATCTGAAATTGGGCGTAAAAATTAATTAGATCCCTCCTGAGGTCTCAGCCACTTTTTAATGTCTAGAGACCCTTTGCAGCTTCGCTTGCAAGGTTGGAATATTCATCTAAAAATTTTTTTGCTACTCCATTTACCACGACTAAATATTTAACATGATCATAACTCTGTGAATTGTTAAGAATTTCTTGTTTGTTTTGGTCGGTGCATGTAATCCTAGAGTCAAGAACACAATTTTCCACCTTCCTTCTCTCTCCCCCTTTTCTGTATGCTATAATTTCTTGCAGAGTGAGGACCTATTCCTATGTTGATGTTGATAATTTTGTTTACAAGGAGTGTAACAAAATATTGAAGTGATATTGCATGGTTGAATACAGATTTTTTTTGTTTTGAGGAATCTAATTTTCCAGTAGGGGGATAAATTTCTCCAGAATAATTAGAAATCTTAGAGCTTGAAGATATTTCTGGTGGGTTTCTACATGTGTATTAAGCCACAGCCAAATATTAACTTTGAAGATGAGAGGTGGAGGGGTTGTAATATTCTTTTGTTGTTGTAAATAAATGTAGTTGTTATTATTTCATTATATTAGAGTTCAAATAGGTTCCTGCTGTTGTCAGGGACTCCAGCCCTCTCCAGGCCCATAGAGCTGTTCACCCAGATCTGTGTACTGGCCAGGGTGAAGTGGTCCTACTTCAGCTTTGGCTTGAGATACTGTGCTGGAGTGAAGGTGAGCCGTGTGGAGACTAGCTCTGCACCACAGAGCTCTGTCTGAACAGCTAGCTCATCATCCATGCCGTGTGGCTGGCTGTGTTATTGAATGTGTCCCATACCTCACACTTGTGGTAATAGTACATTATCATACCAACACCTGCACTACCACTACACGAGAGGGAACACACAGATGATATGTAGACACAGAAATAATGCTGTATTTTATCGACATTAAAAACTGTATAACAGAGATACAGGGCAATGCAGAAAATTTGCTATTTAATGGACACCAAAAACTTCCCCCCCCCCCCCCCCCCCCCAGTGATGTTTGGGTTATAACTGTTTTAAATGTTTTTTGTTTTTTTTAATTATATTTTTTTAATTTTAATTTTTTATTTTTACTACAATGTTAATTAAGCAATGATATTTTCTATTACATTGCCTATTTATTAAGAAGAAGTGATATGATTGGATTCTTCCACTAATTTTTTCTGAAGGTGATCCCCAAAAAAATCTGCTCATAGAATATATTTTAAAATATTGAAGTTGTTAGTTAACTATGGGGTTGGACAATTGTACAGCACGTGCAAATTAGTTTAAGAGTTTGTATGTGGCATAAAAATATAAACCAAGAACACGCAATGGACAATATGGTTAATGCTTTGCTGATGATGTGAGAAATATTTGAATTATAAAAATATAAACCAGAAACTGCATACTTGTGATATATTTTTGTATTCATTATGCCTAGGGTGCTTTTGGGTGGAATTTTTCAGGAGCTTCCAATTTAACAGAATTGCAAGTTTACTTGGAGGAATCCTTCATGATCAGGTAAGGATAATAATGTATTATTGACAATGTAACTCTTTGTTAATAGTGTCCCTTAATTTACAAGTAATGATAGTAATCTCTTGTGAAGAACATAACTTCCAGCTAACAGTGTATACACATCACTTAATTTAATGGTAAGCTGTATCATGCATTTGCCTTACCAGTGTTGCTTCTGTTATGAATGATATTATTCAAAAACAACAAATTAGAT
>OZ017788.1:8116463-8131507 GCA_963969325.1 Lycopodina hypogea
CTTGAGATAGCCCTCCAACACACAGGCAAACAGAAAGACAGACTATTGTGTAATATAGCCTATAACCTGCATATACCCATAGGCTTTTACCATGCCAACTTAGGTGCAGCCATGTTTAGAAGAAGTGAAAAATACACACACACACACACACACACACACACACACACACGCACGCACGCACGCACGCACGCACGCACGCACACACACACACACACACACACGCACGCACACAAAATCAAACAGGCATTCCACCTACTAGCCGCACTTGGTTGGCCAGTCTGCATTGGCTCTGTGTGGCTCAGGGACAGAGACTGCTATAGTTCTGTGAGTGAGGCAGTTGCAGTGTTCATTTCATGTCTATCCATCCTTTTGGTATTTGTGCATTAGATTTGTTGCTGAACACAATGTCCACTAATTGAATCATATGAATATCGTTTCAATATAGAGATATGTTCAATGATTGTATTGTGCTTGGGTGACTATCTAGTTATGTGTAAGAAAATTCCTGTGTATGTATGTATATCATTGTCACCAATATATTCCTGGCCCGGGCCACTATATATGTCTGTAGGGTAATGCTAAGAGAGCAGCTTTTGTCTCACTCTACCAGATAACTGGGGAGATCAAAGTGCCAGCAATTATGCAAGTCACAAATGAAATACCTGTTCATGTACTTAACAACTCACCATATGTAATAGAGTTGGATAAAAAGACATGATGTTGTGTTTATCAATCCACAGCATAATTATAAAAATTTATTAATTATCAAACATTAAATTTTTAGTTTCTTTTCTCATTTTTTATCTATGCCAGAGTCCTGTCAGTAATTGAATCTCTATGATTGATATGTTGTTTGAGAATGATTTGTTCTGATTAGTGACTACATATTTGACATGCTGGAGGGAGGGAGGAAGATTATAGTGTTTGTTCATCACAGAGTAGTCATGGACTCCATATGTGACAGTCTAACAAACAAGGTACATATGTTTATTAAATTACATGTTCACATTTATTACATTACATGTGTATGTCCATTAAATTGAGTTACAAGTACATTTTCATTAACTTGCACTTGCTAAGTACTCATCCTACAGACAGAAACGACAAAGATATCTCACTGTAGTTCACCATTTGTTTGTTTGTTTGTTTGCTGTCTTCTCCCAGACGCTTGGGCCAACAGGGCTCAAAAGAAGAAGAGAAGATGAGAAAGAAAGGGTTTGGGCTTCTTTTTTTTGTTGCCTCACTTAGAGTGTTTACATAATTATAGTCTGTATTACTGTCATAATGGAGCTTGGTGGTTACTCACATATGAAATTGAGACCCTCTTCCCCCCCCCCCCCCACCCCCCCCCCCAAATTGTTTGGTCAAAACCAGCCTTTTAGACAGGGATTTTTCTCAAATGTTCATTAAATTTTGCCAAAAAGTAACCCTCATCAACCCCTGAAAATTTGAGTGCTGTTAGCCCAAGCGTCTAGGAAGAGTTAGCTAACAAACAAACAAAAAAACCAAACAAACAAACAAACAAATAGTGAATTATAGTATGATGTTCAATTTGTACATGTAATTTAATGAACATGGATGTGAAATTTTATTGTACAAGTTTATTAAATTTATTTTTACATTTAATTTTAATTTTAATTTTTGTTTCAGGGCTATAAGCACATCAGGTTGGATGGGGGGACTCCTTCAAAAGTAAGGAAATCATATTGTGACCAATTCCAGGAGGACAAAGAGACTCTGGTAGCTGTGTTGTCTATCACTGCTGGTGGAACAGGTACAGTCCTACAGGCTGGGGAAAGTAAACTGACCATAAGGAATTTAAAAAAAATTTTATATCATTTATATCACTGATTCAATATCTCTGCACACAAAAAAATGATAGTAAAGAAAAAGAGTGGAAATTTCCAACCAAAACCCACTAGATTTTGTTGGTCTTAATAATGACTTAATGTTGACTTAATATTAACTTCATAATGACGTAAAAAATCCACTGAGTTTCCACTGGGGGAAGAAAAGGAAGGGGAAACACAAAGGGACCAAAAGATTGACAATGAACACGAACTGGAGACCTTCCTATTGGAAAAGAGAAAGTTTGACCATCCCAACAACAACAAAGTGACTTTAAGACTCCATGAGCATGATAGTTCTTGTTGGTAAAAAGTAGATAAAATGGACTGTATGACCACACCCACAGTTGGCAATGCACTAATGTGATCTAGTGTTTGTTGGTGTGGGCAGTCAGCCATTGCATCCTTGCACTCTTTATTCTGACCACATGACCAAGCAAGCACCCAATGAGTCAGAACTATCTTCTAGGCTGAGATGAAAAGATTTACAGTATGCATTACCAATTGGAGTTGTATTGTGTGACCTTTGCCAGTGAGTGAATAATCATATGATCTTGAACTGTTCCTAGTAGTACTTTTTTTTTGTTGTTTTCTTTCTTTTTGCAGATAAATATATCAAGAGGTTACATGCTCTAATAGAATAAATGGAATACATTCACACGTGCAGCTTTTCCATTTCTTTGTTGTTGTTTTTTGTGTTCCACTTTACCCATGTGTGTGTGAAAATATATAATGAGCGTTACCATAACAATATAAGTAATGTTTACTCTATGCTGAGTGATTGTTGATTGTTTTGTGCATAAACACTCAATTACTGCTATTGTGTGTAATCACTGAATCGTGGTATGTAAATCACTTTGTGCTGATCAATTCAAACCAGCTATGGATTTCTTGCAAGATGTGTCAGTAGAAGGCAGTGCTATACTCACTGCTCATGCAATAATGAATAGCAAATAATAATCAAGAAGTGAATAACATTGTATTGTTTGTGGCGGTGTGTGTGCCTATGCAGGATTAAACCTCACTGCAGCGTCAACTGTTATATTTGCTGAACTCTTCTGGAATCCCGGTGTGAGTTGGCGTGAGTTAGTGTGAGTTGGTGCGAGTTGATGTAATTAAACTTGTAACCAAACTTAATCTTAGGAATGATAATTCTGCAGCAATATTCTGTAAAATACTTGTGACATTTTCGTTCAATTATTTTGAATGCTGCATGATATGGTGTGGTATTAGAACACGGATAATAAAAATTATTATTATTATTTTTTAGCATTTGTAATACTTTTGAATCCCATAACGGCACTTTAAACAAATGCACCCCCCCCCCCCCCCCCCCCAAAAGAGTTAAATTTTTGCTAGAGCAGACTTGGATTGTTTTTTTTGCCTGACAATTTAATTTTGACAACCTACTACACTGCTCTGTACAAGTTCATCTTGCCACTGTTGTAAGACCTCCTCTCTCTGTTTCATGCATCTCTTACACATGTACCCAGTGTGTCAGTGTAGACTTAAAGTGAATCAAATCTCACACATGAAATAGGTTGGCTAATACTACAAAGGCTAGAAGTTTGAGCATGGGCAAAGGTCTGGGTTACCGTGGGATTCCTACGACTATGAAATTCCTATGTCAGTTTTGGATATCCCTCTCGAGCTTATAGTGATCTTCCCGACATTGAAACTCCGCCCAGCTATGAAGAATACACACAAGTGGGGTTGTATACATATTGCCTCACCAGCTCTCCTGGTGCTCACTGAGTGTGCTCAGCCATCCCATCGTGGATGTTCTGAGGAAAGTAGTATAACCTTTGGGTGGGCACTTCAGCACTTATGGAAATATGGGCACAAATTAGTGTTCAGTCATCAACCCCTTTACCCCCACCCCTCTATGCATGCACACACTCACACACACACACACACACCACACACACACACACACACACACACACACACACACTCACACACACACCACACACACACCACACACATACACACATACACACACACACACACACACACACACACACACACACACACACACACACACACACACACACACACACACACACACACACTTTCTTAGACTGTGGTTCAGGCAGAAGACAGGGCTCATCGTATTGGACAGCATTCATCTGTGAATGTGCATTATCTGATATCTCGTGGAACTCTGGACTATTACATGTGGTAAAGTATTTTAGGATTCTAAGTATCCCCTTATCAACTGTGTCATTTCAATCTTATACATTAAAAAATATATATACACACACACACACACACATATATATATATATATATATATATATATATATATATATATATATATATATATGAGGGCTTGTGGTCAGGTGAATTCCCTTCATGATGTATGGATCCGTAAATGTATTGTGCAAAGTTAACTGGAGAATGCTTCATATTAGATATATATACCTCTACCCTCTCTCTGTTTATTTGTAAACAATTGAATGAGTGTGTTGATGCAAATGTTAGTTTGTTGTTTCTGTTTGCATACAGGCCCTTGTTGCAATCAAAGTTTGACGTTTTGAATCAAACAGGATTGTCAATGGAAGACTTTTCCAAAGTAGGAAACCTGCTGATGGAGGTACATGGTCTTGTGGGCAGGTGACCTGTGCATGTGTCATTGCACTCTAGAAAAGTTACTATGATGAGTAAATCCTTCGGCTTGGAATGAAAATTATATACACTATAGAAATTAATATGCTGAAAGTAGAAATTTAATCTTATCTCATATTAGAAACATTATGTAATTAAGTTGTACAAATTGCCACGTGTTATATTGACATTCTTTTGACTCTGTGAATGTGTTGTTCCAACTTATAGATATGCATTATTATGAAAATACACATTTTGTAGAGTTTTTTTTTATCCTGGTCAGTACAACTCTATGCCTTGACATTGGGTTCACACACAGTTCCTCCTCGATCATTACTCCTCTTCAATGTATCACTACACTAATTATCATTGGACGACATGTAGAAATCAATTAATAATTCTTATGCAGGATGACAAAGATGAAAGTTTTTTCAATTGCCTTGATGAGGAGATGTTGGACGGAAGCCATCAGTAGCACATGTGATGGATAGAAACAGGGGAGGCTGCAGCCTTGGCTCAATGCAGTGATGTGAAATTATGCCATTAATTCTAATTGGTGTAGTTTAGTTGCACTGAACTATTTGACCCTGACCCTAATGCAGACACATGCTGATTGATGTGTATTTAACATTCACAAAATTATAACTCTGATATAACTAAATATCACTTTGTTTGCTTTATGATCTGATTCAATATTCCTTTACAAATATGTTAATAATAAATTAATATCACTAGCAAAGTGCCCCTCCAATGGAGGGAGATAATGAAGACATCTCACTATAATTCTAAATTAATTTGGTTGCTTGATCATCCACTCTCAAAGATTTGGGCCTGCAGGGCGCAAAAAGAAGAAAAGGAAAGAGACTTTTGGCTCAGTTTCACTGACCTCACACAGAGTGTGTACATGGTTGTCGTTTGTAGTACTCGTAATGCAGTGTGGTGGTTACTTTTGAGATCACCCCCATCCCCCCCCTCAAAAAGGGGGGAAAATACAGCCCTACAGGCAGGGTTTTACTCCAATCTTCACCAAACCTCGCCTAAACAATGTTTGGGTTACCTTCACCAAACCCTGACAGTTTGAATCCTGTAGGTCCAAGCTTGTAGGAGGAGATAGCGAATTAACAGACAGATAGAGAATTATAATAAGAAGCAGACAAACACACAGCTATATTAATATTTGCATGCACGCACGCACGCACGCACACACACACACACACACACACACACACCTCCCCCCAAGTGAGGCTGGTAGCCACAGATGATGAGTTTACCCAAAGCTAACAACAAACTATATTATTGATCATATACTGGCTGCATTCATTCCATGGTAAACAAAAAACAACTAACTATTAACAACAACAACAAACTATTAGACACATTTTCTGACATCCACTCTACCAAGTTTGCTTCATCTCTGATGAGGAGTTTGGCAGTGTCTCTGAAGCCATGGTGGGTGTCCACCACCATCCTATAGCTGTGTGCAGGTGAGGAGGAGGAGGAGGAGGGTATGGAGGACGCTTGAGAACTAAATGTCAAAATGCAAGACAACAGTTCGTAGATAAGGTTCATGACTGGCCTGGCCTTCTTGCTGTGCAGGATTAATACTAAATTGCTTGACTTTTCTTTCAATAGCTATTGTCGGTTTGTTTTATATCCCCCCCCCCCCCCCCCCCCCACACACACACACCTCTCTCCCCCTATACCTCTAGAATCTCATCCTCCAAATTTGAATACTTCTCATCAATGGACTGGACAAAATATCTCATTGTTAGTGTCACTGACAAATTGAGTTATTAGTTATAGCAGAGAACAATGTGTAGTCAATGTCTGTGTGTGTGTGTGTGTTAGTTTGTGCACTCAAAGAAAGTGCATGAGAGAGAGAGTTCTAGAACCAGAAGGAGAAGATGATGCAGTTCACCAGGACACTTGAAGTTGTGCCCATCCGAAGAGCTGTGCTACCCTGAGTGGTCAAGACACCCTGAGTGGTCAAGACACCCTGAGTGGTCAAGACACCCTGAGTGGTCATGGCAGGAGAGGGAGAGACGCTCTCAGTGTCTGAATCAGTACTCGGCATAACCGGAGGATTCGGACAAGCTACAGTACATACACAATATAATATAGAATCTGGAGCTAACAATTGTGCAAATATAATTCTGTGGATGGGCTGTAATTACTTTCATCCTATGTATACGGAACTTTATATAACAGTGATTACTGTAATGTAATGAACAAAGGATGAAATTATGTAAGAACATACCTCCTTCATACTCCACATGGACTGCAGTGAAGGAGTTAGTCAAGTCATTTAATCCCACATAGGAACGATATAAGCAAGGGTTTCGAAATGATTCACAGCGCACAGCCAACTGCCCTGTATTAGGGAGCACAAGGTGAATGGGTACTGAATCATCCTTAGAAAATTGCCTTAGGCATAAACACATCATACAACTATGTCACCAACAACCGAAATATGAATACTTGTATTTAATTAATAATATTATCAAGCAACATTGTTGACCAACTATAACATTGCTGTTAGTAAACAGAAATTTTGTTGACTAGTAGTAATAATGCCAACCATCAATAACATTACTAGTGATAACAACATTATCAGGAAACAGTGTCATTATCAACTAACAGCCATCTAAGGTTGGAATCCTACAATCTATGCTCTACGTTCATACTTCTGCTGTTATACAGGGTCCATGTGGTTCACAGTTTTTCTGACCTCTCTTAGGGTGATTTAATGTGAATGTGTGTTTCCCATAGCGTGATTTGTAGGGTAAGTGTACCACACAAACAATTATGATAATTAGTTAGGAATGCGTAATTCTATTATAATAACCATTACTGCCATTTGTACCAACTAAGTGATTGTAATTGAAATTAGAAAGTGGATAAAATGGACAGACAAATATGTGAACACACATAATTTAACATTAACAATTAGCAGCAACATTGCCAACCAACAGTAATATTCAACCTAACAGCATTTAACAGCAACAAAAAAAGCTACCAGCAACAAAAAAACCTAACAGCAACATAACCAGCTAACAGCAACATAACCATTACATAGTAATAGCAGGGTTTCATCTACAGGGGGTGGGGTGGATGTGGGGGGAAGTCTTCCCCGCTTCAACACTGTCTTCCCCCCCCCCCCCCCTTCAGATCTGAAGTAATGTAAACGGTCAATTAACTAATGTAATGAACTGGAGTGTCTTGTGTATGTAAAAAGAAATATTTAGTGTATGTTTTGGTTCCCATGTATGTATGTTTGTCTAGGCGTAATGGCCAACCCCTTGGACCAAAAGGGATAAAAATTTCATGGTTTTAGGGTTTACACCTGGAAAAATCTGGGCGCCATCATCCCCACACCTGGTGGGAAAAAAGGAATTCAATTTTTTGTTAAAGTAAAAAAAAAAAAAAAAAAAAAAAAAAAAAAAAGTCAAAAAATTTATCATTAGTTTGAGCCTTTCAGAGGAATAAATCGAGAGAAAAAAATCTATGAAGTGTTTAATGGTTAGGCACAGGTCTACTAAGCGGAAATTTTAGGTTCTAATCATGGTTTATGTTTTTCTTTTCAATTTTGCTTCCACTTCCTTCGTCACATTTTATCCTTCAATCCTTTTGTCTTTCAATCCTTCTTCTTTCCTATCCTCTTTCATTTCTTAGTTCCCCATGTATTTCCCCTTATTTAGGCTAATTTTGTTCATTGTTACTATGCAAACTCAGACTACAACTAATAACCCAAGTGAGTTCCAAACTATTGACAATCTACCTTTCAGCATTACACCATGCCTCCAAAACAATCTGACCTTTCTTAAAAATTAATTGAATGCTGCAACCTATTAGGAGCTTCTTTTACTTGAATGAAGTACAATGTATAGAAATGGTGTTTTGAATGGCTTCTATAAGTTTTGCATTGAAATTGGCCTGTGCAATGCTCGTATACACTGTTAGTAACTTAATATAGATATTAAATATTTAATTACATGGTCATACAGTAAGTCTCCTAGTACTATCATATCAATGCTGAGCGTGTATGTCAGCAGGTTAAGAAATACAATGTGGTCCAGTGAAATTTTGACCTCTATATTAAAATGTGACGGGAACAGAAAAATATCCTAGAACCAACATAGTCAGAAATAGTTCCTCAGCATGTCTAACATCAGATTCTGCCAGTGAGCCAAGTACTTCTATGTCAACAACAAACAGAAGTTGTCTTATAGACCAGAATATTAGAAAGCTCACTGGTGGGTGGGATGTGATGAGCAGCCTGGTGTCAAAGGTATATTTTGTTCTATGAGTGAAAAGTGGGCTGGAATTTTAAAAGAAAATCATGTACACCAAATGTGGATCAAGACTCTTTTAAAGATTTAGAAGTATACTGAAAAGTTATATAGGTATGATAGTTTCAAAGTCATGAAAATGCCATTATTATGTATTGCCTCCAAAATTTAGCTAACACACAACTTCATTTGGCTAATTTTAAGAACACATGCCAGTATCCATCCTCCCCCCCCCCCCCCTCCAAAAAATCCTAGATGAAAACCCTGAACAGCATGAAATAATATAATTATTAAGTACCAAGTTCAATCTTCTTGAGTTACAAATCATCATAATTTACTGAATGTTTCTCTCTCTCTCTGTCTGTGTTCGTCCAGGAATTTATATACGCCTGGACCGATGTTGATAAAATGTTGCACAACTATTCCCTATGGCCCTTGGATGTGACAAAACTTGTTTCAAAATCCCAAAAATGTAACAAGCAATAGCCACTGAAGACAATCATTTCGTAAATATTCCTTAAAGAGAGAATTTATAATTCATGACTGTGTTGGCTTTTTTAATTTTTAAATTTTTTTAACCTTAGTCTCACTTTGAATATAAAAAAGGGATGTGTTGAATATTTTTAGAATATTTGTCAAATAATAACATCATATGAAGTAAACAACTGACCAATTATGATGCCATGAGATAGTACATATGCTTACCTTCAATCTCATAATCAAAGCGTCTGGACCCATCAACAATGACAGCACCTGAGCTACACACAGGACAGGTGGAACTGGGCAGTACAATTTGGTAATTATCATTTATATCATCTCTCATCAAGACAGATCCATTGGGGAGTTGCGATGCCACATAATCTGGCATGAAATAATCTTCCACAGCGACCGTGTCTGCTGCAAGTGAGATTATGTCCACGATACAGTTGATACAATCTACATTAGACTCGCAGGTTGTAGTGATGCAGATGGAAGAGCCAGCACAAAGCCCACAGAACCTTCCAAAGAAAGGGTTCTGGCATATACAGTTTCCATCACAGCCACACGTCCCTTTACCATTGCAGAAGCTCTGCACAGATGGAATACATCCAGACACTGTAATATTTCTACTACTACAAAAATATATTAAGTGTTAATATCATTTTGATGAGTTTAGAAATGAAATGTACAAATAAGGAATGTGACCACAAATTAGCCAAAATCAAATTATACCATGAATACCAAGCACACCTGTGAGGAGATCTTAGGCACATCTCATCTTCAAACAGACAAATTAGTATGTTTTTTGGGTGCTTTTCGTACTCTGTTTCCATGCTTCAAAGTTGCTATTGAGCATAAGGAAAATCTTACATTATTGACGTAAAATGTGTTATCTACTAAAAGGTTCTGCATGCAATGCAAGGTATGTTTGATTCCAAATTAATGTGATGCTATAGCGAGTGTAATAACATATGATGGTAGTGTGACAGAACCGATTCCCTACTCATTTTTAAACCTTGGCTAGTAAAAATCTTACTTTAGTTCACAGTTTGTTCATCTCTGTCTGTCTGTCTGTCTGTCTGTCTGTCTGTCTGTCTGTCTGTCTGTCTGTCTGTCTGTCTGTCTGTCTGTCTGTCTGTCTGTCTGTCTGTCTGTCTGTCTGTCTGTCTGTCTGTCTGTCTGTCTGTCTGTCTGTCTGTCTGTCTGTCTGTCTGTTGTCTGTTTGTCTGTCTGTCTGTCTGCCCCTAAATAATGATCAACTAGTTCATCATTAGTTAGATTCAACCATATCACCAAACCACACCCAATGTTATAATTTTCCTATGGGTGTGGCTACAGGGGAGGTCTACTTATTAACCACACACACTAGAAGTTATTTTAATTGCCAAAAATGAATTTTAAATTTCACATAAGTATTCATAATTGTATGTTTGTTTGATTAATACGATTTGTGTTCATACTCACTACATGTTACATGAAGCAAACAGAATACATTTGTTACTGCAAGAGGCTGGAGGCTGACAAAAAAAATCGCTTACAGGGCAGGTCATTTAAAATTTTTTTGTTGCTAATATATATAAATACTCAAATTAAACACTTTATAGGCCCATATTGGTATACTCACAGTGCTGTTCAAAGGATCACGACAGCCCTGAGTGTTTGGGGTGCACTCGCAGAGGCCCATACTTCCCAGGTAGGGCAGGCCAGTAATAGGCTCTAAGTTGCATCTGCACTGCCCACTGCATCCACAAATTCCTCTTCCTGAACACAGAGTTTGAAGTTCTGTATTGATGCAATCTCTCTCGTCACACTCACATGCAACACCAAAAAATCCAGGCAGACAGGCGCAGAAGCCACAGAAGCAGTTTCCCCGGCCATTACACTGTAGGCTATTGAGACCTACACTGGAATCAAATAGACGCAAAACCACTCTACCCTAATACATGATAACTTGAAATACATATATGTACAAAATGAGACATGAAGAATCAATCTGAGCTAAAACAAAATGATTTTGTATGTACTTTAAAGACAGTAATTATTAACACTGCTGCTGCACACTCCTGACTATATGCATTGGATGATCATTGCAATATTTCATCAGAACAAATAACTATTTGAAGCTTTTGCATTCATTTATAAGTAAACACAAAATCAAAATAGAAATAATTAATTGTTTATCCTAGGATAAATGGTAGATCACTTCGTAACAGATAATTAACTCACGGGCATGTCCGTTCAACTCCTGGGTTGGCAGCATTATTCATGCACATGTCACCAGAACTACAAATATGAAATACAACATAATCTTCCTCATTCAATTAGAAATCTCTACGATACTGGCAGTAATGTTTTTTTCTGTGGTGAATTGACCAATGCACAGCCAAATTTACCTGCCATGAAAAGCAGCAGAGACATAAACTGCTCATTAAAAAGGAAGAATATCTTCCCAAGTAACTATATTCCATAATACTGTACTTTGGGTAGCTTTCAGTTGGCCAAGCAACTGCGGGATAAGTGGACACTCATTCAGCTTTAACATTTCTTGCAGCCATCATTGTGAACCAGTGGGCAACCAGAAAAGTGTTGATTAAGGTTGCCACACTAGATCACTAGATTGTAATGTATTTCTTGGAAAGGCAAACATTAGCACAATAATTGAACTAGTGTAGCAACAATAGCAGAGTTAAAATTCCTTTTATAACTTAATGCAGCCACTATTATGGTCATCCAGGCCAGGAGAAGGGGTGCAATTGATTACATTAAATTGTAATTGTCTTTAATATAATTCAATTAGAGAGTAATTACAGCATTCATACTTGTGGTATGTTCACTTAACAAACGAATACATATAATGCTGTTATTGATGACATTCAACTGTCAGCACGTTTGCCAGAAATAATACAAATATTAGAACATACAATAAACAGACACACATCTCACTTACCTGCATTGACCACAAGTTGCACCCGTTCCAAAAGAACAATTGGAATTTTCTAATCCCTGACAACATGAAAGTGTTACATATTACAATTACTGTGACCAACTTAAATTAATACTTGAGCAAATATCAAAGTGGCAGCTGTACATTACAATTATGACCACTGGGAAGCAACAACATAAATTCCAGTACATGGAGACACTGAAGTTGCTATTTTACACCTTTGGTGGGTACTTTTGTTTATTCCCAGTTCAGCTGCTAGTAGTGGAAATGCAGCTGCTAGTTAAGAATGAGTTCCTATTGAGAGGATTCCAGAATAGATTGGAGACTGATCCAGATTAAGAATAATTTCGACAAGGAACTGATATAGATTGAGGATTAATGTAGATTGATGATTGAATAAGAGTAGTGGCTGTTATAGATTGGGAACTCATCTTGGTTGGACACTGATATAGATCTCTGGCTTGATTTAGATTGGGACTATTTTTAGATTTGGCATTGGTCCATTTTTATCAATGATGAGAAATGAGTGTCTTTATTGATACTAATTACTTCTATAGACATAACATATTTATGGCTAGAACCAAGCCCATGGGGGACCAGGCCAGACAGTACTTTTAGGTGAGAGTTGATGTGATACTAATTACTTCTATGGACACAACATATTTATGGCTAGAACCAAGCCCATGGGGGACCAGGCCAGACAGTACTTTTAGGTGAGAGTTGAAACTGCTCATTAAGCAATTCAAGAATCAGTGTTAAATGTTAAGTATATATTGTTTATGTTACGTATAAGTAGCTAATAGAAAAACAAACAAAAACAAGAGAAAAACAAAATAATTTAAAAGAAGACATCCCTTGACTCTCATTAAAATACTGTTTCATTACTCTATACCAAAGGACCTCCTTTTGCTTCAACAGGGGGGAATAGGCAACACTAAATCCGTTGGCTTAAGTGCTCCACCCTTCCACCCCACCCCTTCCCCTCTCTAGAATCAAAAAGGCACAGGACACCAAGGGATGTAATAGGTGCACCTGGGATTTCTTGGGCATGGGCAAAGTTTTAACATTTGGAAAGTGCTAGGATTAAATCCAGGGTGAGTGGTATGATTGGGGGGGGGGGGGGGGGGGGGGGGGAGGGGGAGGAGCAAAGGTTAAAGTATGGGACCAAGGTAGAGCTGAGGCTCTGGACTATCTAGGAGATTATTGCATGTCAAGGGAGTTATAGTTAATGAGACTTAACCACAGCTAAAATGTTTACATTTGCCAGCAATAAGAAAATAAAGAACGAGAACAAGCCAAAACCATTATTTTTATTTATAAAAAAAAAAAAAAAAATAAAATATATATATAAATAAAAAAAAAAAAAAAAAAAAAAAAAAAAAAAAAATAATAATAATAACAATAATAATAAATAAATAAATAAAAAATTAAAAAATAAATCTATAAAAAAAGCTGGTTAACATAGAATAATTCAAAAAAAAAAAAAAAAAAAAAAAAAAAATCAAGTTTACACAAGATGTGTGACAGCTATAACTATAATAAATTTTCTTTTATCGATCACTCTGTCTAATCTTTTTGGATTGATCCCTTTGCATTTCATTGGCCGAGTGATGACCATGATGATGTAGAAGGAACACCTATGAAAGCTCACAACTTCAATAATTAATATCTGCACCTCTTCATTGAATAAAAGAGCAAGGATAGAGCAAACAACTTTCAAGAGTTCTTGGCTTAACTCCATGATAATATGAGTGAGAAAAGAGCATGTATGTAGCAAAGAAACTATAAAATAATATAATGTGGGCACTGTAGCTGCAGTGCATGTTACTGCTGGTGGGTGTTGCTGTTGTCCAAGTGTACTGATCTTGTTAGTGGATTCAGGTGCTCATATGAAAGGTTTCTGCTGTTGTTTAGTGCTTACAGTTGTTCGCCATCACACCCAAATTTCCCCTCAGGAACATAGAAACCACAAAAGATAAGTAATTTGCACTGAAACAAGATCTGAGGCATAGTTGAAGAACTGGCGAAGTCAGAGACAAATATGGTTGCTATCTTTCCAAAAAAAAAGGGGGGGGGGGGGGTGGCCAGGAAATGTCTAGAGATCATGTTCAAAGAGTAAACCCAAAATGATTTTGTGCATGCCCATTCTTCCGGCAAACACCTGAAATTAATTAGCAGTGAGTAAGTGGCTCTCTTGATATGGTAATTGTTTAGATCACATCCTGGACAAGCCTTTATGGGGCAAGACATATCAACAAATCTGATACTACTTCTGCAGACTAGGAAAGGTTGGGGACATGATAAACAAGACCATAAATGTAGTTATATTGGATTGACCTGTGAAGATGAGGGGGGGGGGGGGGGGGGAGGGGAATGAAGAGAACAAGACAGTATCCATAAAGACAGACATGATATATAACCATCACTTTAATACTGTTTTCCTTATTATTTTTATTTTTTTTTATTATTTTATTTTTTAATACTATGTGGTGGAAGTTTACAAGATTGAATCCATATTTGCTTACCAGTGTGGCTAATGTACTGCCAAATCCTTTTACTTATACACTTGAAGCCTGGCTTACGTACACAACCTGACCAGGGTGGTAACTTGGGCAATAATAGAATCTCTGGTGGACTCAGGAACCGAAAAACTGGAGATTGAGTGAGTGTGGTGAGTTTATCTCTGACCCCAAAACTGGTCAAAATTACACTAAATGCTAATTATTCTGTTTAAATTATCTTTAGTAGAATTATAAGAGAATGGGCATTAACCTTGCCACTACACCTATCCTCAAGACAAATTTAATCTACTTGCTATTTAGCAAGTATAATTTCAATTTGCTAACACATTGAGTGTTACAGACAGATGGACTGACT
>OZ017788.1:8131707-8152557 GCA_963969325.1 Lycopodina hypogea
AGAAATGAAATTTTTAAAAAAATCAATGAAAAAAAAGAACACAAACAAATATACATACAGCTATATAGCTAATAAATTAGCCTCTCATTTATTCAGTCTGTTGCAGAATCGAAACTGTTTGCACTATTACAGCTGAAACCCTATTCCCATTCCATATCAGTGGCAGTTGGTTATACAAATATGGCTATAGCTAATTGTAGTATTAGCAATGCTAGCTCTATGAACTCAATCACCTCTGTTGTGCACCATACACAACCAAGATTGGATGATGTGCAGTCTGCACAGGAGAGCTGTGAATCACATGTTTGACCAGAAACCACTGTACAAGAAAACAATATTTTCATAACCTTTTAGCCAAAACCTATAGCTATTACAATATAGCTACAGTAAAAAAAACAAAAACAAAAACAAAAAACAAAAAAAACAACAACAATAATTAAAAAAAACCCAATAATTAAAAAAAGCAATAAAACTAACATCAGATGCATATTTTAATATTAAAATTGACAATCCCTGTAGAAACATCTATCTAAGGTGTTGCTGAAATATACTTTAGCAATTTCATTAAATTAATCAGAATAGAGTATCACCCCAGCCTGCTACTCAAATAACTGATATATATATATATTGTTACAGCACATTCACATGTCCTCATAACAGGGATACAAGTATGACTAAGTATCATATTCATATTCATATTAACTATTATATGACTCAAATAGCTATAGCTAATATTATGGTCACGCTAACTCTGGAGAGTTCCTTACCTCCAGTTAAAAGCATACCAAGCAGACATGCAACTAATAGTTCCATTATGACTCCTCCTCAAGATAACTGCTGCTAGAATATAGAGATAAACACTTGTACTATCAGGCTTATTCAGTAGCTGAAGAACTCAATGACGGGGGGGGGGGGGGCTCCAGAATTTGGATTTCAGTAGTGGTAGTTCTTTTATTCATTAACCAAAACCACACCCATATCGTCAAAAGACACACCCTTTACAAACTCCCAATAACAAAGCAACAAAAAAATAAAGTAGAGGGGAACTAAGTATGTGTAAGTTTGTCAAAAATTATTGTTTCTGTCCATCCTAGGATACAACTACAATTCTTCTAGGATGTTGAATTACAAACAACTGTTCCAGCTAATCCATATCAATTGGTTTGCCTTCTGACATTGTTGATAGGAGGTAGTTCTTTAGAAGCTTGATCTGGCTGTTTGAGTTTCATTTTCAAAAGCAGTAATTCAACTACCTCTTTAAACAAATTATAAAATTCCTCATCAATATTAATTCTAAGCAACTCAAACTCATTTTGAACATCACTGATTTGTTCATATGCACTAATGATATCCAGTGACTGACGCTGTAGTTTAACTGTAAAACTGCGTAAAGTACTTAAAAGTCCCATAGTTACCAAAATAGCAATAAAAAAAATAAAAAAAAAATTAAAGGAAGACACTAGATATAAAAACGGTAAACCTACATAATAGCGCTCAGGTACGTCACCGTCAAAAACTCAACCTGAAAGAATATTGCCTCGCAACTATATGACCACTCCTAACTCAAATCAATATACCAAACTCATGAAATTATATGAAAATAAAATTCTTGCATGTGCGTGTGCGCGTGCTTGCTTGCTTGCTTGCGTGTGTGGTGTCTGTCCCTGGAGTGCTAACCTAATTACTATTTTTTTTTCTCCTTCCCCCCCCCCCCCCCCCCCCTCTTCTTCAACCTCATTTGATTGTAGTGTAAGCCTTTTGTGGGTGTACCCAGGTGTACCCACTTGTAGGAGGAGCCTTTGGTGGGGGAAACCTTTGGGGTGTGATGCTATTTGTGTGGTGAGCCTTTTGTTGGGGGGGGGGGGGGGGGGAACTTTGGTGAGGGGAGCCTTTGGTGAGGAGAGCCTTTTGTTGGGGTAAACTTTAGTGAAGAAAGCCTTAGGTGGGGGAAACCTTGATGGAAGGATTTTTCAGCGGGGGGGATCCTTTGGTGAGGAGAGCCTTTTGTTGGGGTAAACTTTAGTGAAGAAAGCCTTAGGTGGGGGAAACCTTGATGGAAGGATTTTTCAGTGGGGGGATCCTTTAATGGGGAAGCCTTAGGTAGAGGGAGATTTTGGTGGGTCAAATCTGTGGTTGGGGGGCCTTTGATGAGTGGGGTGAGTCTTTGGTGGAGGGGAGCCTTGGTGGGGGGGGGGGAGCCTTTTGTGTGAGGGGTGAGCCTTTGGTGGTGTTTCCCTAAGGTAGGGTGAGCCCATTGTATACTCATTGTTTTGACTATGTCAGTATAAATATATTGTTACCCAAACATAGAGTTTCTCTATAAAAAAACAAAAGCTTTTCACGAAAATTAAAAAAATCTTCTTTCTTTTGTTCCCTTATATTGCAAAAGCAGACATTTTTTCCCAATTGATTTTGTCCACAACTTTGTTGCTTGTCTCTGTCATAAATTTTTTTTTACTAGCCATACAGTCATAAATTGATCATACTAAGCTTAGGATTTTTAGGTTTTTCACATAAAATCGATTTTTTTTGGACCTAAAATACTTCCCCCCTGGTTTTTAACCTTTTTCAAGTTTTCGACCCAAATATGAAATAAATTTAGCATTTCTTCAACTATGAGTATAACTGATGATTAAATGGAAATTGTGAGATTCATGGCCATTCCTTTACTTTTATCTCCATCTTGGGACATACGAATAAGATCTTTTTATGCTCTTTTACAGAAATCATCTTCTGGCTCATAAAATGTGAATTGAGAATGGCAATATATAATAGATTAATCAGTATATGTATCTCTATCTATGTGCTGAGTGTCATGCTGTAGAAAAAAATTAATGATTTTTCAGCTATGCTGTTGGATTAGAATGAGTTATCAAACAAACGATCTTCACAATACATCCTTATAACTACCCCAGGGTGACCCTCCATCAAACCCTGAAAATTGAACCTTTTAGGCCCAATTGTTTGGAGGAGTATCAAGCAAACCAACTGACAAAAACAAAAAACAAATGAACAGGCAAACGAAAGAAAAATAAAATCAAAGAATAAACAAAGAAAATGAACTTGAAAAAACCAAAAAAACAACAGAAATCATACCAGCAAACAAACAAATAAACAAATTGAGAATTGCATTGAGATCATTTAGATTAGTAATAAAACTTTAGATTGAAGTATAATGTTTGAATGTTCACAGCTTCATTCTAAACTTCTCATTTGACCCTAACTTGAGTACTCCTTAGCTTAAATCCTGGACATGGCTCTTTGCTCCTAGACCTGAGTGTCACAAGTTAAAATAATGAGATTGGTTGTGTTCAATTGGTTATTGAATGATTATTTGTTCTATAGCAAATGCAATGTCAATCATAAGTGATCAATGAAAATCAAAATATAGTTATAACGTTGCTATGTTGAACTTATTCAGAGATATAAATTGAACTCATTCAAAAGATCATGAGAAACTACACTTTAATTAAATCAGGGAACTACATTCGATTTAGTACTGTACTGCTAGATAAGAAATGATAGATTGTATATGTGTGTGTTGTGTGTTGTGTGTTGTGTGTGTCAGTGTGTGTGCATTATATATATATATATTTTTATATATTTACTTTACCTATTTTATATACATGATAATTGTCCCTGATCATCAGGAATAATCCCTGAATTGGATGACTGTACCTGAATAAGAAAATGCATCTCCCCATTTAACTTCTCACTCACTCCAAGACATAAATAAACTGTTAATTTTTAGTAAGTATTTATCAATACTGCATTACATTGATGCCATAAAATTCGAATTACTATGTACTTTCTTTTGGATCATAGATATCAACTTTCCATTTTACAAGAACAAAACAAAAACAACAATAAGCAGATGATTATTTGAATGGCGATAAAAATGAAATTAAAAACTATTCCATTATTGAATGCAAGTTTGATAACTTGAATCAATTTCAAATTGTTGAACTTGTACTTATATGGGTAAAGTATTTCCCCTCCATTGTAACTATCATTTGATTTGCCATACCTACTTAGCAATAACAATGTTTTTATTGTTATGTTCTGTTATTTTTTCTTTTCCCCCACACTCTTTCTTTCTCTTATTTCAAAAGGAAGAATTTGATCAAAATATATATTCCCTCCTCAACCGCTTAATTTTATTTCACACACTGCAAAATTTGTCTAAAATTCCATCAGTTAACCCTTTTGCCTTCACATTTTGTGCACCTGAACTGTTTATACAAAAATATTATAAAAAACCTAAAATATATTATGCTCAGTAAGACATTTTAAGAGTTATGCTACTGCTAGGTAACATGTGTGGAAAAACAACAATATATGTAGAAATGAATAGATAAATATATTGATAAATGGATATGTACATAGATAGATAAATAGATAGATAGATAGATAGATAGATAGATAGATAGATAGATAGATAGATAGATGGATGGATGGATAAATAAATAGAAAGAAGTACAGATGTTTGATGTTAACTTAAGGGGGGTGGGAAGTGATGTTCAAGAAAGCTGCGCAGGATCAATATTTACCTGTGGCACAGAGATCTTGGAAGACAGTTTGAGGAGGGGGGGGGGGGTGAGGGGATGGAGACACTGATAAGTTTTTCACAAGAATGAATTTATAAAGCCCCAAGAGTTGTAAATTGTATGACAGTCAAACCAAATTAGTCGTAAAGCCTGGCTCATAGTGTTAGAACAAAATAGACATACCAACATGTATTTGCAATTAGTGCACTGTGAACATGAAGTGGATAAAAGTTTATAGCACTTCTCAAAATATTAATAGCAACAACAACTTGTACAGGGTCAATTCCTGCTTGTTTTAGAACGTTCTAATTTTTAATTAAAATAAAGTGTCTGATATTGTCACAATAGAATGTCCAAGTAATGTGGGATATTCTGATTGCTACAGTGTTCCCCCCAGTGATCCTCCACAATAGGACAGAGGTGAGCTGGAGGATGAATAGTCTGACCAGCTTTGGTTGTATAGCCAGAAATAGGTAGCCTAGAGGATGGAGTGGAGGGCACAAAAGGAAGTGCAGTCAGAGAGAGGTGACGCCGAGATGGGACTGATGTAGTAGCCAGAGGTGATTGTGACTCCAGTGAGGCTGATATAGGCGATACAGCCATAAAGTCTGGTTTGAGATAATCAGTGGAGACATCGTCTGTATGTGTGCCAAGATCCACCTGAAAATTTATCTGACTGTGGAGGACTTGGAATGGTCCATCATATGGTCACTGAAGTGGAGTATGATGAGCATCATGCCCGACAAAAGCATGTGTGGCAGATTGTAAATTATGGGGTACATGGATGGGATATTGACCATTGGTAAGGATTGGTGAAGGTCTCAGTTTCACCATGTACAGCCTCAGTTGGGCCACAAAGGTACCTAGTGATATTATCTATGGTGACTGGTCAAAGATATCTCCAGGGAGATGGAGAGTAGTGCCATAGACCATCTCAGCAGAGGAAGTACCAAGATCTTCCTTGAGGGCAGCACAGCACGCATGCCCAAAAGGATAATGGGAAGCTGAGTACACCAGGATGATGTGGTGAGCCTTGCTTTGAGGCTAGCTCTTATTTGCCGATGCATTCTCTCAACCTTACCATTGGCTTGTGGATGGTATGATATGGTATGAGTAAACTTAATGCTTAGCAAGTGCAGAAGATCCTTCCAAAGTTCAGAGATGAACTGGTATCCTCGGTCAGAAGTGATGGAAGCCAGCACACCAAAGTGAGCAATCCACCCTGAAAGGAATGCCTGGGTGCATGTTTCAGCAATGCAGTCAGCCATTGGAATTGCTTCTGGCCAAAGAGTAAACCGGTCCACTATAGTGAAAAGATTGATATAACCTCTTGAAGGTGGGAGTGATCCCACAATATCAACATGAAGGTGTTGGAATCTTGAACTTGCTATAGGAAAACTCTGCAGGGGACTTTCTATGTGCTGTGAGATCTTGGATTGCTGACAACTTAGGCATGACCTGGCCCATGAGGTGATGTCCTTTTTGAGTCCAGGCCATACATACTGAGTTGCAATTAATCTCTTGGTGGGGCAGGCACCCGGGTGTGCAAGAGAATGTAGATTCTCAAAAACTCTCTGGTGGAGTGAGATGGGCACAACTGGGCGAGGAAAACCTAGTGATGTATCACAAAGGATTAAGTGATGAGACCCAGGAGGTGTGATGTCTTCTAGTTTCAGAGAGATGGCAGCAGTGCGTAGAGACTGGGCTTCCTGGTCGGCAGTCTGATGAGCAGCAGGTTCAGCATAGTCCAATATAGGAGTGACTGCTGAGAAGTTGTGTATGTGGGACAAGGCATCAACTAAGACATTATCCTTACCATCAACATGATGGAGATTACTAGTGAACTCTGATATAAAGGAGAGGTAACGAGTTTGTCAGGGTGTCTACTTGTCAGAGTTGGCACTTGAGAGGGTGAAAGTCAATGGCTTGTGGTTAGTAAAGATGGTGAAGGGTCGACCTTCCATAAAGTGTCAGAGGTGGCAAATGACCAGATATGTGGCAAGTAGCTCCCAGTCGAAGGCAGGGTGTCCTGTCTCTGGGTCATAGAGTTTACGGGAGAAGAAGGATATCGGGATCCATTAGCCGTGAAGTTTTTGTTCCAGTACAGTTTCAATAGCAAAATTCGAGGCATCAACAGGAACCGACATAGGTGCTGAAGGATCGGGGTATGCCAAGAGGGTAGTGTTTGCAGGGCCTCTTTTCTTTTGATGAAAGCGGCCTGACATGTGGGTATCCAGATCCAAGCAGTGTTCTTTCCTTTGAAGAGCTCATACAGCTGGTGGAGGACTTCTGCACAGTGTGGACAAAAGCGATAATAAAAATTGATAAGTCCCAGGTACCCTGGCAAAGAAGTCTTTTA
The DNA here is from genome assembly GCA_963969325.1 of Lycopodina hypogea. Taxonomy (NCBI): domain Eukaryota; kingdom Metazoa; phylum Porifera; class Demospongiae; order Poecilosclerida; family Cladorhizidae; genus Lycopodina; species Lycopodina hypogea. The sequence goes on from OZ017788.1 coordinate 8,138,614, forward strand.
GCACGAAAGTTGCAGATAGCTTTCACAAAATCTTTCAGAGGGATAATGCCTGCAGAGCTAATGCAGTGGCTGAGAAATAGATGGGGCAGACACCAAAATGGCACTTGTCAGAGTTGATGACTAATCCATACTGAGATAAACAGGTAAACAGAATCTGGAGGTGAGGGACATGTTCTCCTGGTGTGTGACTGGCTACAAGGATGTAATCCATGTAGACAAAGATGAAGAAGAGTTCCTGCCAAACCTGATCCATAAACCACTGGAAGGTCTGTGCTGCATTCCAGAGTCAGTAAGGCATAATGAGGCATTCATAGAGGCCAAAAGGTGTTATAATGGCAGTTTTTAGGACGTCATCTTTGTTCATTAGAATGTGGTTGAAGGCCCGGACAAGTTCAACCTTGGAGAAGATTGTGGCTTCACATAGAGATGCTCTGAAGTCTTGGATGTGAGGAATGGAATATTGATCAGGTGTGGTGATGCCATTGAGGGAATGATAATCACCACAGGGATGCCATGTGTCGGACTTTTGGGCACCATATGCAGTGGTAAAGCCCATGCACTTGAGGAGGGCTGGATGATGCCAAGCTGAAGAAGATTGTCAAACTATTTCTTAGCAGTGGACAGCTATGCAGGGGGGAATCAACAAGCCTTAGCAAAGGTAGGATAGCCATCAGTGATGATGTGGCACTGGACACTGTGCTTCAATGTCTTATCAGCCACCACTTGTGGAGTAGTGAGATGAGGAAAGTCTTGAAGAATGGTGTAGTAAAGATTTTGCACCACAGAAATAACTGAGGTGGAGTGCCTCAAAGTCAAAGGGGTGAACAGGAATACAGCAGCAGGGTTCTTCGGAGTCACACAGCCGGCAGTGCTTGAGGTCAATGAGTAGACTGCACTCATGGAAAAGTCTGCACCAATGATAGGTTGGCTAACATCGGCGAGGATGAAAGTCCAGTTAAAGGTTCTTTTGAGGCCAAAGTGGAGAGATAAAGTAGTTTGCCAGAGGTGTTGATTACAGAGATATTCTCAGACCTGAGAGTGAGTCCCTCCTTCTGTATTCAATAGTCAGCATGTGTTGCAGGAAGCACGCTAACTTCAGCACCAGAGTTAACCATGTAGCATTGGCCAGGGATGCGGTCAATGATGACAAAAAGTGACTGTTATTTCCCTATCCATTTAGTCACCATCGGTGGGTGGGGAAGGCATTTCCTGACTTAAAGCAGGTTTTTTTTTGCATTTGGTAGCATCTTTGCCAAATTGGGCATGGTACCAGCAGAGTGTTGGGGCAGCAGAAGCCGTCAGAGGAGCTGAAGAATTCCAGATTTCTGCTGCTGGGAGAGTCAATGCTTAAGGCCTTCCATCTCAGAGAGGAGAGAGACAGTAGTGTTGACATGTGCAGTGACAGGTGAGATGGCACTGTAGGGTGCAGACAGAGGAGCTTCTGAAGTGACTACAATAAGGTTGTCAGAGAGAGAAACAAGCTGCTCAGTATTTTTATTGGGGTGAGACTTCAAGATGAGCTGAATTGATACTGGAAGGCGAGCGAGGAAGATTTCTTAAAGGACTGGGTCATTGTTGTAACTTTTTTCAGCTAGCTGTTCAATACGTCTAAGTAGCTGGGAGGGTTTCTGGTTGCCTAGTTGCTCAAGAGAGATAAGCTTTTGCATCCTTTGATACTCTGCAAGGGAAATGCATGATATGAGGTGCTCTTTTATGGTATCAAAAGGATTAGTAGCTGGAATAGTGATAATGACATCACATACCTTTCTAGCAGTATCAGGGGCCAGTGAGCCAACAATATAATGGTACTTGGTTAGCTGCTGAGTAATTCTCATTGTGGAAAACTGGGCATCATCTGTTGAAACCAAAGAGCTGGGTCTTCTTGCCAGAATGGAGGCAGTTTGAGGGAAACTGTATGAACAGCAGTGCTAGGCTCATCTTCAGCCATTAAGCTAGTCTGGAAGGCTGTGTAGTTGCTACAAAAGCAGCGTAGGGTTCACCGAAGAAGTGGATAAAAGTGTATAGCACTTTTCAAAAACTGGTAAAGGGTCAATTGCCCGCTTGTTTTAAAACATTCTAATTCTTAATTAAATTAGCATGTGTGATAATGTCATAGTAGGATGTTCAAGTTACGAGGGATATTCTGATTGCTACGAGTACAATATCTTGCAAGAATGCACCTCATCCAGTGCTATTTTTTACCTGATGCATCCACAATGGCAGAATAGAAATGAATTCTATTTTTATGCAACACGAAGGATGTGTCAGTATGTCTATGGGGTGCGAAAACTGTGAATCAGGCTTAATTTAAAACCGTAATTCTTACCTCAACTAAGTGTCTTATTTTAATGAATATTACAGTAACTATTTGTACAGGTCGTCATGTGGATGGACTTCGGATGGACTTCGTTTTCATTTACATTACCTGATAAAAAGTTGAGAAAACTATTTTTATTATTTTTTTAGATAATGCATAGTGAATAAGACATATATCTAGCTATGTAACTAGCTACATACGTGCAGGCAAGTAAGCACTGTCACATGTCACTACTTGTGAGTTCTTCAGAAGATTCCTGGTGGAGGCAACTTGTCTATAGCCAGCATCAACTCATCCATAATCTCACCCAGTTCTGGATCCTCTACAGGTAGATCACTTTCTTCAGTTTGGTGTGGGTCCACACAGTTTGCCTGAATCTTTGCATATAGAATATAGTTCATTAAAACAAGATTTAAAAAAAAAAGGAAACCTAGCCACACCAGAGTACAGGCTATTAAACATAGGCAAATGTAGTCATATATTCACAAGTAGCACTTATTTTACTCACAAAATTAGCTAAGGACATCAATTGCAGCATTGAAGTGTAGCATATTATTGACAGAAAATAGTGTACTAGGACTATACTATCACATGGTGATAATACAAACTGAAGTATAATTAATGATATGCTGTATGTGTGAGTCTATTTTCAACCAGAACTATTTCTCATAGCCTAATCACAGAAAAGGGTTGAAATAGTATCAAAATAATAGTTCACTTACCACATAATTATCTTCAACATCATTCTTCATGGATTCCAAAATGTAAATGTCCTCTTCTTGGAAGGTGTCCCTCTTTACTTCCACCTTTTTACTTCTTTTGTCCTTCTGCTTCATTTTTGGGTCATTTTGCTTATTTCTTTTGTGTTCAAGCTTAATTTTTTCCTCATCTCCCACAATACACTTAACTCCAAACACAGGATCATAGAGAGCAAGCTCGTACAAAGCTTGTACCTCATTCACAAGTTTGTCCAACATCTCAGATGGATCGATATGGAAACCAATTTTGAGGTCTCTGCATGAGGTTATGGTCTTCAATAGCATAGCAACTCCATATTTTGAGTTACACTCCTTTACTTCTTTCTGTGTTAAATAAAGTGGAAATAGAGGCTATTTTTTTTAAAGGAAGGCGGTATGATTACAAGTATATGATATATTTGTACTTATTGCCATATCCATATCCATGGATAGCCATCTCTCCCTGTGCATTAGTAATACTATAGTGTATTATCTGAATATAGAGTAGTATTAATGTGGAATGGATGAGACTAGATGGTAGAAGGAATTGAGAAGGAATTAGATGTATTAATCTGAAAATAATTAAAAGGGGTCTGATATCAAACTTGAGATTAGATTTATTGATGTTGATGGATATTGTTAGCTTAAAAATTTTACTCAGATATTCATTTGTTTAAGGTTATCACAATATATTACTCTATTTAGTGCACATTGTGTTTTAAATCAGAGGAAACCTAACCTGATAGTGCTTGTTTAAGAAATACTTTGTGCAGAATACCTATTTATTATGTAAGTCAATATGGCATACTTATATATTGAAATGTTACAAATGTGAGAAACAATGAGAAATATACTTGCCTGATTACTGTCTGGTGCTAGAATGAGAGCTAGGCAGCTAGTGTGTTTTCACAAAAATATTTGTGATTGAATCATTGTGTACATAATTGATGCATGATATAAGACTAGAGTGTCTATTCTGCATATCCACAGTGTTTTCAATTGTAAAAGTGAATGACATAAATATCACAAAATTAAAATCACTTACAGCAGTTGTGAAACAAGTGGATCGTAGCTCTAAGTAGAGGCTATATATACAAGCTTAGTGCATTTGAGTATAAGAATGCTTATTTAAAAAATATTCCAGAAAACTATGTTGTGCAGGTTAGTGCTGGTTCTATTTAATGGATAATTTTTTTTTTGATTGAAAAAAATTTATATATAGAATAGAGACATCCCATATGAAATACTAATTATGGAATGGACACATAATGCTAAGAAAAGTTATACATATGCTAAGAGCGGAGACAGTATGTAATAAAAAGTGTATAAAACCACTTACCATCTGAATGTAGGGCAAGCTCATGTTGACAGTTTCATCGGTATTGGAGTGCCACATAACCCTTACATCAGTGATGTATAAAGTTCCAAGATTAACCTAAAAGAGATATAAAAAAGTCACATGATTTCATCTAACATGCTAACAAATACAGTAGTAGTGGCGTACCTGATCACTGCATAAGTACCATACTGCTGAGTGCTACAAGAAAACAACAGGAAAATTAAGAGTTTGAGTAATTCAGGGAAAAAAATCAATTCAACTTGCAGTTGTTGCATTGTAACATGTTATCCCTACTAATATGCAGTTTGCCTTAGTTTATTTCATATCATAAACCATTCATAATGGTTCAGCACTTCTAATGTAATAGTTGGAAAACAGCTTAAGAAAATGAGTGATACTTAATGGGGAAATTGAAATTACTTATTATACATCTAGGGTGACATTTTCTGGATTTAGTTTAATCGAAATGTTCATTCCATGTTTAGAGAAATACATCTTTAGTTTGGCCAGACAGATGGTACAAACATAAAAACAGACTGATAGGTGCACAAAGAGATAGAGACAGACAGACAGACATGCAGACATCTCTCTTTATGTAAAACTGCAGGTATACCCGGCATAGCCAGAGCAAATGGCAACATGAAACCTGAGTGAAGCCACTGTTGCACCTTTTCTAGACTTTGATACTTCAATCAAATAACAATCATTCATAATTAGGCATGCAAAAAAACATTGCCCATATATCTTTTTTTGTGAATAAGACAGAAGATGTGTAAAATTCCAATGTTTTGGGTCCTGATGTACAAAATATTTTATATATATATACATATATATACCCACATATATACATACATATGCATATACATATACACAAATATGCATAAATACATATATGTATATACAGAGATACACAATATATATATATATATATATATATTGGTCCTAATGTTTGGCTCTGTTGCATAAACACTCACATATACATGAAAATATACATACACACTTAAGAACCAAAATATATATTAAAATGAGTTTGTGGATACTCCTTAGGTCCAAGCCTTATTCAGAAATTAATTTCGTTGACACTTTTTATCTTTACCCACCAATGTGAATAGGTATAGCCAGAAGGGAACCCACCCATGTTACTCACAAAGACGAGTTGTGTACACATACTATGTTTTAAATCTGTTGTTCTTAAGGATTGTCTGATCAAAATACCATATTTGGCATCTTTGGTCTGATATGAACACGGAAATGGGTGTGGTCCTATAGATGAACTTAAAACATTCCCCGGATTACATTGATTACAAATAAATAAATAAATAAATAAATAAATATATATATATATATATATATATATGGGTTCATGGGTTTAATTCCTAGGTTCAGTTGTTTTGCTGAAGTACCAATTTTGATATTTGTTAGACTTACACAGGGTAAGGAAGAGGTGTGGTCAGGTGAGACCTGGGTGAGACTCAGCCTATGTTACTCCAAGAGTGAAATTATATATGTATTCCAAGATTTAGATCTGTACCTTCAAGAATTTTCTGGCCAAAATACCATTTTTGACTTTTATTCATCACCACTGTAGCCATTTTTCATATTTTTTACCCAATTATCTAAGTTGGGCAAGATCTATCATCATGCTAAATGTCAGAGAAATGTACCCACAGGTTTTGCCAGAATGATGGTACAAACATACAAACATAGATGCAGACAGACAGACAGACAGGCAGGCAGATAGGCAGACAGGCAGACAGACAGACAGACAGACAGACAGACAGACAGAGATATGGACAGAGAGATGGACAGGCAGACAGACAGATAGGCAGATAGACAGACAGACAGACAGAAGAACATGTAGGCAGACAGAGAGACCGATATACAGACATCTTATATATATATCAGTGGGCCTGTTGCGGCTTTGCTGCATGGTATTTGTGCAGCAAAGAATGAGAGTGGTAAAGTAACTAAAGTAAGATTTGCTGGTGACTGCTTGGATGAACAATGTTGGTATGGCATTCATATTTCGACACTAATATTTATTGGCCAAACTACACTCATAACCACTAACACTTGGCAGTAATAACATTCATCACATGAAGTTCACATGCTAAATTTCAGCCTGATTGGTCCAACATGTGACAAGTAAGTGTGGTACTCTCCTGTGGATGTGGCAATGTGTGTACTTTGGTAGTTCAATTGAATCTTTTCCCACTTGATTGATTTTCTTGACCATTCTAACTGGTTCCATTAATAGATGTGGGTGTGGCTAGGTACACTCCCAATACTTTTGTGATTGCATGGAGATCATATACCAAGTTTCAGTGTGATTGATTTTTACCAGTGATAACAACTTGTGCAGGTGTGTCCATTAAGAATCATACCCATTATTACATTCACATGTAGTCAATAATACTTCTTGAGTACTTAGAGACAACATGCCCAATTTTGGTCTGATTGTTTTTTCAATTAGCATTTAGCAGCCAAAATAACTTCATATGGGTGTGGCTATAAAAAATCCATACCCATTGGCACAATCACACTCACACCCACATGTGGTTAATAATGCTCAGCCAGATACTTGGAGAACACATCAAATTTCTGCCTGATTTATTGGTCCTTTACTCTGCCTTTGGCAGCCAAAATAACATTTTAGGTGTGCAACTATAAAACCACACTCATTACCACACCTGCAGATGGTTAATAATTATTGATCATCCTGTTACTTGGAGACCACATGACCACATGCTAAGTTTCAGTTTGGTCCTTCGATAATCTTTGGCAGTCAGAATAAATTTTTGTGTGTGGCTATGAAAAATCTCACACATTGCCATATCCACATGCAGTTAATAATGCTCACCTGGGTACTTGAGACTACTTACCAACTTTCAGCCTGATTGGTCAGAAGTTTGGCTGTGAAAACAACTCACACATACTTACATATGAAGCTTGTAGTTATAGGTAGATCAAATATATATATATATATATATATCAAATATTCAAGCGCATTGGCTCTGTTATAGTAAGATAAAGCATCCATATTCACAAAAGGTATCTAACAAATAGGCAAATATGTTGTACTAGCAGAGGTACCTGCATGACTGAAGCAGCTATCATCCCTGGTTGGCAATGTCGGTGTTATGGTAATTGATTGCACATGCCAATAGCTCGCACATGGCAATAGCGCAGCACTAAGAATGACACAAGGCTATGTTTCATTTACTGGTGGTATGGAACTGATTCAAAGAGATGCACCAAGAACAACTGCCAGATAGCCCATGTTTCCCTCTGCTAAAATACCGCCAGAGGGAAACACCAATGCCAGTCATTAGTTGCTAGTGTGGCTGGTGCACAATCTTAAGGCTTCTTTATATCCAGGATAGGGCTTTGGAATGTTCCTTCCTTATAGACACAGATAAATAAGTTTCTATCATCTCCGATTCTCCTGCTGATCACCATGCAGCTGTTTCCTCAACCCACTCTACTCCACTCATGGCAGCAAATGGGATGGAAATTAAAACTTATGGCACATTTTACCTTCCACTCAAATTTGGCAACAAATGCTTCCAAACGTCTTCCATCATTGTTGGCATGAACCAAGCCATCCTTGGTGCAGACCTTTTTGTGTAACAACAGCCTCCTAGTCAACCTTGGAGGACAGCTCCTCAATCACTCTGCTATATTTGTCACCATTACTGCACCCAGCATTGAGTGCCTACCAGTACCTTTGGCTGTAATCAAGTTTCCACATGTAAATAGCATCTAAGCCAAGCTACTCACTACTAGGCAAAAATTCACTGAGTTAACTTTTCATAAGGACGGGGTCCTTCATGGGGTTGAGCTTTGTATTGACACTGGTCAATCTCCTAATCTCCATTTGTGAGCACAATATTTACCCCATAATAAACTCACTGTGGCCAAGGGTGCATTCAAGGGGATGGAGGACTTGGGATTATCCAGCACTCCTCCAGTCAATGGGCATACCCACTCCACATTGCATTCAGCATTGTGGTGGTTGGTGGCCATGTGGAGAATTTTAGAGGCCTCAATTGCTACATTAAGGATGACTGTTACCAGTTGACCAACATTAAAGAACTCACTAGTCAACTTTTGGGCAAGACAATTTTCTCAAAGATTGACTTGATTAAGGACTATCACCAGATTCCAGTATTTGCTATATACATACCCAAAACAGAAGTGGCTAATCCTTTTGGCCATTTCAAGTTTCTTCACATACCTTTCGGCCTTGCAAACACAGCATAGGTTTTTCCGCAGCTGATGAATACTGTTTTGCTGGGTCTGGATTGTGCTCTCATTCATTTGGATGACTTCTCCATGGCTAGTTCCACTCACAATGAGCATTTTCCGAATCTCCCTTCCATTTTTTATCGGTTTGAATAACATGGTCTTATTCAACCAGACAATTGTTTTATTGGTGCAACTGAGATAACTTTCCTCAGCCATTTGGTCAATGCCAAAAGGATAAAACCTATGCCAACTTGAGTGACAGCCATCCAAGATTTTGTCGACCCGACTCTATGAATCCAGCTTGAGCTCTCCCACATTAAACTTTGCTTTTGGCATCAATCATGCCCTAATAAATAGTTTTACTCACTTTAGAATAATTCAGATATATTTTGAAGATGAATCCTTGTTATGTTATGATATAGGATAGAGGGGTGGGGTGAATGTTCACTTTAGAGAATTCACTAAGAAAGGTGTGGATAAATCAATTAACAATTTTACACTGAGATGTCAGTAAAATTATTAACACCAATTTATACCAATGCATAGAAATTAATATGCTAATGACCTGATGTCATATAACATGTACCTTAGAATAGACATGTTCCAGTGGGAGACACTTAAGTTCCTTGCTAAGAACACCAAATTTCAGTTCCCTGTATAACTGAGACTGATCATAGGCCCTATACACAGTCTTCATGGCGCAGAAAAGCTTGGGGCTATCTGGAATCTATACAAGAGGAATATGCCATTATATGCAAGAGAACTATAATAACAAGATTAAGCACAACAATATCAATGAAAAGGAATTAATATGGCATGCCAAAATACGTCTACAACAGGCTAACATTTGGTAGCAACAATAAAGCAGAAGTAACAGCAAGAATTACCAGATATGTAAAGACAAACTCCATTTGTTTTTCTTCCAGCATTGTCGAGAGGTAGACAGCCAGAGGTGTTGCTCCTTGCGGCTTCTGTGATGTAGAAAAATATATTGTAGAATAATAGATCATATCATAACATCTAAATATATGGCACTGACAATAACAATCAGTGAATGTCTTACTATAATTTAAAGGCTGTCTGTCTGTCTGTCTGTCTGTCTGTCTGTCTGTCTGTCTGTCTGTCTGTCTGTCTGTCTGTCTGTCTGTCTGTCTGTCTGTCTGTCTGTCTGTCTGTCTGTCTGTCTGTCTGTCTGTCTGTCTGTCTGTCTGTCTGTCTGTCTGTCTGTCCACATATTTGTCTTTATGTGCAAACCTTAATTCCTCCAAAACAACAGGAATGGTCTTCACAAAACTATTAGGGATTGATTAGGACACCTCACTGCACGTCCTCATGAAAGATTTTATTCAGATCAGTTGGTTATACATGTTGTTCTATCAATGGGTGTGGGTTGGTGAATTGAAGAAAAAAATTATAATAGAAACTTTGCATGTTTATTGATTGTATCATGTTAATTTGATTAATTAGACTAGAAAAGTATCTATCCTACAAATAGGACAACAGCGCCCCCCCCCCCCCCACCACCCCCCATCCCCGGCCCTGAAAAGATATTTAAGCATGGCAGACATCTTATGGACAGAGAAAACAAAGATATTTTAAAATAATTTGATATCGTACAGGGCTAAATATGAAGTGAAGAAAAATAGCTTAAAGTGGTTTGTGCAGAGTTTTATAGAGCTATGTGTTTACAAAATTGTAGTAAGTGTGGCAGTTTACTCAGGTATAGAGTTGTTACCCCAACCATGAAAAAATAGCCCCATAAGCAGGGATTACTCTGATTTTCATCAAACTTCCTTGTGACCACACTCTCATTAAACCCTTTATATTTGAGCCCCTTAGAAGCAATCATCTGGGAGGAGTTAATGAACAAACTGATCTTCACCAAATTTCATTATAGTATTCCCAGTGTGACACCCTCAAATCTTGAAAATTTGAGCCTTTAAGGCCCAATAATCTGGGAGTAGTTACCAGACAAAGAAAGAAAGAAACAAGGAAACAATCAAACAAATAGACATATTGAGTATTATAGTAAGATTAGTGTCAATAATTCCTACATCTAATACAAAAATGAAGGTCTGAATGCATAATGTGTGTACGTATGTCCAAGCATAACTGACCAATGGTTGAAAGGATCTTGCTAAAATTTTACAGTTATGAATCTTGGGTACCTGGCTAGGGTTTTCACACCAAAGAATCCTGAATGAGGCACCCTTGGTGGGGAAAACTAGAATTCAAAATTTCCATTAAAGCACTTTCAAATAAAGAACAGGTCTCTCTAACTGAAAGAAATTGTTCAAAGCTTGATTGGTATAATTTTTCCCCATTTTTTTATTCTTTTCTCTCCTTCCTTCTTCCTTTTTCTTTTCTCCCCCCTCCCTCTTGTACTCCCATATTCTCTTAAATCTTTTTCCTGTACCATTTCACTTTTATTTCCCTTCAAATTCTGCTCAAATTCTTTAGCATTTTAATTTGTGAAATGGTAGGTTAAATAGACAATGCCTAGACATGCACACAGAATTTCTTTGTTACTTATCAGTTAGGGACCTAAGTAGATCATTATTTGTAGATTATGACTCAAGTAGATTTGTTTTTTATCGAGTTGACATGTTATATGTAGATTACTGTGCTGATTAAGAGGAAGCCTTCATGCACACAAATATAATTATAACTAGGTGATTGATCATTGAATATTAATTGTGTTATATTACTATCTTCATTGGAGGGAAGCTAATATATTTAAAAAAGCTGATCACTGGAGAATGTAAAGTAGTTTTGTGGAGTGTTGCCAGAAGTAAATATTTCCATAGTGATTTTTTGGAAAAAATTGGGAGGCAAATTTTTGGATTGGGAAATGACCACCACCTTAAAAAGTAGTGACTTTTCAGTAGGAATCAAGGATTCCAGATGAAGCTGAATCAGAGATAGTTGTGCATGCTGAAGAAGAGGGGAATGAAAGAGAAATCCTTCAAGTTTCTGAGGATGGTATTCATAAGGCTGCATGAAGAATCAAGCTCCTTAACAGGAGAGCTCAATTCCAATTTCAACTGTTCTTGCAAACTACAACAGAAGATTAAATATCTGTGTCCTTTCCACCATTATATCTATAAGATATTTTGCCCCAGGGAAACTGGACTCAATGTGCCTCATGTTCTAGGAGCTGGCCTGAAACATAAGCAGCACAGAGAACTTTTGTCTGGAGTGCATTCATACTATGATCCAATAGATGGGAAAACCATATGGTATAGAAATAATGTTTTGAGTGTATCAATCATGTTTGATTGTGCCCTTGGCTTGGGCAATGTAGATTCATATGTAACTTGACTCAGGAAGTAACATCTGCTATTAAACTACCTAAGGTGACTCAAGGGGAAGGGGGCATAAATATCTAAAACCATGGATTTTACATGTCCAACTTTTTTTTCCAAAAAAAGGCAACAGTCAATGGATGTGTATTCATACAAAGATCCAATGGAGAAGTTGCTATTCCAACTGTTCACCTTGGATAGGCTGAAAATGTTCTGTCTTCCAATTTCTGAGTGCAGATATGTTGGCATATAAGCAAATATTGAAGCCATGATCTGGTGTGTGTGCATGTGTGCGCCCACGTGTGGGCTCAATGGACAGTCATATAGCTGAATGGATATCGATGCAACTTTGCAGATATGATCTTTGTGTACCACTGGCCTGAGTAGATGGAAGTATACTTGCACACACATTCAAAATCTAAGTGTAATTAGGGTATCTATCATTGAATTAATTATTATTGGGTCATATTGTCATCTCTATTAGAGGGAAATCAATCTATTTAAAGGAATCTGATCTCTGCAGAATGTGGAGATGTCCTGAGCAGTGTTGTTACAAGTAGTGAATTTGGAAATAAAATGGGAGGGAAATTTTCAGCAGGAGTCAAGGATTCCAGACAAAGTTAGACCATAACCAGCTGTCCATGTAGAAGAAAGTAAGACTGGAAGAGAATACCTTCCAGTTTCTGAGGAACATATTCGGAAGGATGCAGAAAGAATCAAGATCTATACAAAGACATCTTCATTCCAATTGCCACTGTTCATGTAAGCTACACAGGAGAGAAAATATCTGTGTACCCAATCCTTCCATTAGATACTTCATCCCAGGGCCCCCCCCCATGATCAAACAGGTTGCCTTGGACACCAGCACAGAGAATTTCTGGCTCTATGTGTATTCATACAAAGATCCAATGGAGAAGTTGCTATTCCAACTGTTCAACCTGGATGGGCTGAAAATGTTCTGTCTTCTAATTTCTGAGTGCAGATATGTGGCATATAAGCAAATATTGAAGCCATGATCTGAAGGAAAAGCTGCAATTGTTCTAATATAAATTGGTAATACGTAGCTTGAAGGCTAAATAAAATCTATGTTGGCATTTATAGTGATATTTATGAAATCTGATATATATGTAGTGACAAAAAGTAGTGATTGAGCTGAATCCAGATGGTAGCACTGGTCTTAAGTCATGAGTATTTTAATAATACTTCTGTGAATGAAGAGGCTTGATTACATTTAATTGGATACTCTCTACTCAGTGTGGTTATTCCTATTCAAACCTCTTCCTGAAGCTAAAATACCAGAAATGGTACTTGGACAATTCTTGAACATTGGCTGGGTCACAGTTGACCACACCATTATCCTACCAAACCACCAAAAAATTCTAACCTGCTCTTCAGGCTAGGCACATTTTACATGGGTGGTAGGTTTATAGCCCCAAAAAATCGGGTAACCTGACAATATCTCTTCCTGTGGATATAATGATGCAATTTATTTATGGTACTTATGAACTGTCAATCTCATAGACAGAGACCTAAAAGCTTACAAATACTACGTGTTCTGGTAGGAAAATGGTTTGGGTAACATTAGGCCAGAAATTTTCCTGTGGGCATGGCATTATATCTTGGTCAATACCTGGTATATGCTGCTAGTATATAGCATATAATTTTCGACTTACTGATTGTGGTACCCTAGTGGTGATGGCTTCAATAGTCTTGTATCCAATAGCTAAAGAAAATAGTAAAAAAATAGCATAGTAGTAAACAGACAGACCTATAATTAATAATCATATATATATATATATATATATATATAGAGAGAGAGAGAGAGAGAGAGAGAGAGAGAGAGAGAGAGAGAGAGAGAGAAAGAGAGAGAATGAGAGAGAATGAGAGAGAGAGAGAAAGAGGGAGAGAGTTGGAAGACAGTAATGAAAAAATTATAACAAATTTCATGTTTCTGAGTGGCACATGCTGGTTTATTCAAACATATAAACATCTTGTTTT
>OZ017788.1:8152757-8212757 GCA_963969325.1 Lycopodina hypogea
CACAAGATTAACATAATGAATTTTCTGCATGACTCAAAGATTCCAGATGAAGTAGGAAGAGAGCCAGCTGCCCATGAAGAAGAGAATACTGGAGTAGCATGCCTTCAAGTTCCTGAGGAAAGCTGCAAAAAAGCATCCTATTATGAATATAGATAGTAAGTGGCCCATATACGAATATTGAAGTTGTGATCTGAAGGAAAAGCACTAATATGTTCCAATATAAATTTGTAATATGTGGTTTGAATGTGAGATATAAATGTGTTTTGTACTAATTTTTTTTGGTGGCTGAAAATAGGTAGTGATAAAAAGTGGTGATTTTGAAGTGAATCCATCTGCAAACACTGATCTTGGGTCAGTTATGAGTTTCTCGACAAAACATCTGTGTATGAAGAGGCTTGAAACACTAGATTGGATACTCTCTATTCAGTGTGTTTGTTCATATTCAAACCTCTTCCTGTGGGTTTGTGAGAGTAAAGGTGCCATAAGCTGTACTTGACTATTTTTGACACACCTTGGGTCATACTTGGCTACACCACTTTCCTATAAAATCGCAGTACAAAATATAAACTGCTTTTAATTGTAGACACATCCTATCCAATTGATGTTTTTTGCACCCACCGAGGGCATGTCAGATAAAAAAAAATGCCAAAAATTATGCAATCTATTAATGGCATTTAGCTATAGACAGACAAATTAAAGGACCTAAAGAACCAGAAGCATCCAAACGCAATTCTAATTTGGTAGGAAAATGGATTCAGTCACACTAGGCAACACTCTCTCTTGTGTGTATGACATTATATTCCAGGGGCAAAGTGGTGTATATGATGCTAGTGGTATATTATCTTGATTACTTGCTTGTTCATATATTGAAAATACAACCTTTTTCTTTATTTTTTTCATGAGTTTTCTCCACTGGGTGGAATGTCTTCATCACTTTTTCTCCAGGTCTGATCATGAACAAACTACAAAAAAACAAGCAAACAAAAATATATAAATTACAATTGAACTAGCTTTCCTATCTTACTCATTTGGAAGATCAAATTCAATAACCCTGTCCTGCCATACATTGTCAGAATGAGACATACTTGGCGGTAGGACTTCCATCAACTACTAACCGACTATCACACCGGACTATCACGAATTAATTTTAACACCTCAAAAAGAAAAAAAAAAAAAAAATAGGTGAGGTCAAAGGTGGGTAATCACAGTAAATAATTAAAAAAAAATTTTTTTTAAAACTCTTTTTAAAGGAAAGGTAAGCCACACCAACATTATTGCTTGACCAAGGACTCAAAAGTATGAAAACTCTTCGTTTGAAAATAAAATACTACCCAATACATCATGTGAAGAACATGTGGGGTACATGTGAGGAACATGTGGGGAACATGTGAGGAACATGTTGGGAACAAGTGTGAATATGTAAAACAATACTTCCATGGGGTCAGAAATAGCGCTTCTCTAGATTTGTGGGTTGAATTAAAATCCATTACTTGTACTGCGTGCAGCTAGCTAGTAACTGTAGGGCTGTGGACCTGTAATGGGGGAGCAAAACGCTTGGCCTGGTGTGCTGGAATGAAGGGGGGCTGCTGCAGTTGGATGGTTGGATCTAGAGTAAATGTTAAATTCTACAGCAGGAAGTGCATATAATATATTAATATAAAGAAGCAAAGTGCAAAGCCTTCCTCCAGAATTAATGGGAACACCTCTATATGTTGATCAGAAGGTTTATGAGGAGTTGTTAGAGGTTCTTGGTGAACTTAAAGTCTCCAGCATTGATTTTCAACTGTAGGAAAAGTTCATTCATTAAAGTCATCATGATGGTTGTTTTTTGTTGTTTTTTTTTGGTCAGGGAATCCACATTCACCAGTGTTTGTTTCATTTCAAGGTTGCAATGATTGTTGGGGACCACCTGTGACAAACTAAACCAACCAGAGCATTTAGGTTTTTGTACTAGTTTTAAATGTTTTCATAATGGCATAGATGGAGCATAGCATTACATAACAGAACATCCCTCAAAATGTCTCTGGCTGAGCTTTTAATGGCTCAGCCAGAACTCACAAAAACCACACGATTACAATAAACAGATTATTAAACAGAATATTCAACATTATTTCATGTTACATACACATAAATCTTCTACTGTGTTACACACAAATCTTCCACCTTGTTTTCTGTTACCCACACACATAGTTTCTCCTTATTAGACCAAAAATGTTGGAGGCTGACCATAACAATGATTATAAATGGAAGAAAATTGAGAAGCCTAGGTTAACTGAAGAGGGTTTAAATGGGCATGTTTGGTCTCTGTCCTCTATTTTGTCTCAGCTATGGTTTAGTCGGGTAAAATTTTCTCTTTTGCATGATAAAGTTGAGAAACTTGTTGAAGCAATGCATCTTGATTTTTTTTCCATGTGGCAATTATCAAAAAAATGGATGGCTCTTCCTACTTGCTCTTCCATACTCTTTAATGGAATATCACTAGGCTAATTGGAATCTACTGAGATTGTGTGGAAAATGAGTGAGTAAGAGAGTGAATCACTACTAGCTAGGGTTCTGCTAAAAGTCCCTGGAATGCAGCAGACCTAAGCCAAATGAGAGATTGTACATCTCATAAAGCTGTGATTGAAGGGAAGGTAACATGTGAACTTAGGCATGTGAATGAGAGTGATGTATTGCTTGATATGTGGAAGCTCATGATAAGCTTAATTATTCAACTTTTGATGCATTTTAGGAGTTGGTTATGTACCTTGATGACATCAACCCAACTGTGGAAAGCAGAAAATGTGGCAAGATTTGTTACATGCCTGTTGCATTATCCATTGACCATTTCAAGGAACTTATTTCTTCTATACTACAGCAGAAATATCCTGAGAGAAAGCATGCTATTCCTTTAGAAGAATGATTAATACTTAAAATATGGCCAAAAATTCTTGCACAAAATTTAAATTGAATTACTGTGCGCAGTTTAGGCAACTCTGAGAAGGGCACACAGATTCATATTACATTAGTGTCATTCTACAGTATGTGAATAAGTTTTCTATGCTACATAAAAGTCAAACACAATGGTTTCAATTGATGACATGAGTGTTGTACATGGGTGAACCGACAAATCCCATTTTACGTGTGTTCCTCCTCACAAAAGATCACTGACTCTAGCAGCTCCAAAGTTATCTGCACTTGTTCATGACTTGCATGTTCATGGAATAGTTCCTTCAGTAACCACTTTTGTAAATATATTCAAAATTATAGGAACATACATCTTTTCAAGGAAAACCTTTTGTCACACTGAAAGATTGTGCTATTCAACCATCTCATGCATTACGCCACTCTGTTGAAACCACTTCTATTACAAAATTGCAGCATCCTAAGTATGGTAGGCCAAGTCATTGGGTAAATTTTTTCTCCATCTCAGTGGCCCTTATTTGTGTATTTAAGGCTGTTGATTGCTTTTCTTGTTTGTGTAAGAACATGTCAGGGAGAGTACTAGCAATTCTCAATCTTGCTCTGCAAAATGTATCCTTGTGTCATCCCCAAATGAATTCTGCATGTTAGGGGTGATAAAAAAATTACATCACTGAAAGAATTTCCCAACATTATTCTTGCTCCTGATTAACTATGTGAGGAGATGAGAGATTGAATGGTACATATAGTGATTGCACTTATTGAAGGTATTCAATCTCTTACACTCAAATGCTAGTAATTTGTTGTTGGTACAGCAGTTACTGATGAGGATATCGATAAAAAAATGTACACATATTTCCTACATAGAATAAAACCTCAAAAAAAACCTCAAAAAAGGAAACTTGAATGATACCCCTGTTAAAAAATATATATGGACCACCTTTATCACATGTCACAATACATGTTTCGGGTAAAAAATGTAAAGTAAAGATGAAGCATGATTCTACTATTCTGATAAACCAGTTCATTAACAAGCTTTCATTTTCTATTTTCATTTGTCCTTAAGTCCACTGTTTCCTGAAGTACCTTGTGACTGTGACAAACCTCGAGTAAATGGTGATAATATTGCTCATATTGATAAAGAAAATAGTGAGCTTTTTGTAACACTTGTGTTAGGAGAGTTATCTGTTATGAGGAATGTTTAAAATCTCTGTATATTCTTTCATCCCAATTACTGTCTACTGCAGAGAGTATTACTGTCAAGATGATTGATGTGAGTAAACTATTTTCATGTAGAATGCCACTACTTGACCCTCCATTTCCTCTTGAAAAGACAGTAATCATTAGGTGAAACTTTTTTTTTCTCAATTCCAATCACAACTCAGTATTCAGTGCAGAGCTTGTGAAGATACCCTAATTATATTATTGGTGTGGAGAAATTCAGGAAACATTAATTTTTGATTAGATATTTACTCATTACAACAGGAATATCAAATTGTTCGCCCTCTATGTTTTCATGCTTTAAAGTTGGAAACCCACTTATTTTTCATTCCAATAACATGGCATAAAGAATGCAGTTATCATGAATTCATATTTAATGTACTTTCTTTTAGAATGTAACTGCTATTTTTAATTCATCATGTTTCTGACAAAATAGCACAATATTAATTTTATTTTAGTAACTGCACAAAATGTGACCCTTTACCAAACCCCTCAACTTACGATGACCTCTGATTCATGCTGCCCCCTGCATATTTATTCCTTAATGTTTAATTAATAAAAAAAATGAACTTCCTTTTGACATTCCTGGATTTTTTAAAGGTGCTGAGGATTCCGTGTGTGAAATAAAAATGAAACAAATTTAGCTGCACACCTTAAGTAGGACTTCTATTGACAGACCCTATCTAAATGCAACTTTTTCCCTAAAAAGTACACCTATTTGTGATGCTAAGAAAATAGCTATATGCACACTTGGACTTTCTAAATATGCTCATTGCTGCATAAAAATTGATGTTAAAAACAGTTACACTGTCATTTCAAATCCACCTACTGACCCAGTTCTGCAGTTGTGAAGTCCCCTGCAACAAGTATTCAGGTTAGAATGGCCTTAATAAAAAGTATATACAATGGATCATTTCGTCAGTTTCTCTGGCTTGTTAGGTTTTCTTCTATTGGTCAGTGCAGAAAGTAAGTTGTCAATATTTAGGAAAATAAATAAAGCTTTCAATTCATTTTTACTCACCTCCTTGTGAAGAAACAGATTGCTATTTTTTGTTGTTAATTTTTACATGTATTTTACTTTGAATAAACATTTTAAGATGGTTTTTGGTTTCAGCATTTCCATTCGATCAGACATTTCTAACCATTGGAGGACTAATTCCCAGATCCATAATACCAGTGACTCCTCCAACAGTATATAGATGTAGCCTGTGTGACAAGGTGATAATTGTCTATCTATCCAAGGAAGCACACAGGGTGGCAGATGCTTACACTCTTTGAGAATAGCTCAATCTCTTTCATTCTTGGTGGTCAGTGCCACCTTTACATATGGTAGCAACAACTTGCTCTAATTTCTGTTTGTCCCAAAGATTAACTCCTTGAATGACTGGCAGAGGTGTTCTTCTAATGGGAAATCTGAATCAAGTGGGAGTGGACCTATGCTCATACTAATTAATCCACTGATGCTGGATATTCAGGGTGAATCTTAAGCATGGTTATTACTGGTTCACTACCTCCATGCCCACCCTCACCCCACTCCATGTAGAAGGCAGAAGAGGGATGAGGATAAAAATATCTTCCAATTATTAATCTCAAGAGCAAGGGTTTTGACAATACTGTGTTATCAAATCTTGCATCTACCAATTCCAGTGGATTTTGGTTTCAAACAGTCTCTAGGAATGGCCATGTGGTGGATTAGGTTGTAAGTTATAATTCATTCAGCTTTTTCATGAATATCCAAGATTCCACTTATATCAATGTACAAGAAAGGTATATTGTTTACATACGAACGAACTATTTTGAAGAGGGAAGGTGTAACTGTTTGTAAACTAACCACTCTAACAAAGAGCTTGGTAGTTTCAGATTATAATGAAAGAAAATGACCGGGATCTTCACCTTCATTTTGTTCCTTCACAAAAATATCAGTTAATTCCATCTGGAATACTCATTTTAGTCTTCAATATTTATATGCTTTAAAATTAGTCCACAAAAACCATGTTAGTCATATCTATTTTTGAGCATTATCTTCCAGCCCATCACTAGTCACAGTCTGGTAGTATCCTCCATTACTTTCTTTTCCACTTTTGAGGGAGAAACGGTTGGGTGGTTTGAGAGTGATCAACTGCTTGCTCATTCAGTGACAACAGATGCCTCTAAAACAACATCAGTGACCTGTAATGTTACCATATTTTCATTTTATCATTGAGCTATTTTCTGCTCAGTATTTTCTAAAATAAGGGATGCAATATTAAACCTAATAGCCTCTCCTAAAGAGACTTAAAAGGTCGTAAGTTTTCACCAACTTCTACACAAATTTGAAGGGTTTTTGAAGTAAAGAAACTTTGATAGGTTGTTTGGAAGAGTAGACACTCTTGATTTCATTATATTAACCAAAATCACTTTCTAGTAATGCGTGAATTTCATTAGCTTGCTAGCATGATATATTCAAACACACAAGCACAAGAGGAATGCAAATATACTGACTGACTGACAGACAGACCAATGGACAGACCGACCAATGGACAGACTGATTGACCAACAGACTGACCGACGGACCGACCGACGGACCGACCGACAGACCGACCGACCGACCGATGGACCAACCAACGGACCGACCAACCAACAAACATAAAGAAATACATACACAGACAGACAGACAGACAGACAGACAGACAGACAGACAGACAGACAGACAGACAGACAGACAGACAGACAGACAGACAGACAGACAGACAGACAGACAGATAGATAGATAGATAGATAGATAGATAGATAGATAGATAGATAGATAGATAGATAGATAGATAGATAGATAAAGGGATTGAAAGAAGTAGGTAGTTAATTGCTATTGAAGGGGGGTTGTGAATAAAGTACAAGATGTTGCATTTGGTCAATATTAACCTTTGGCAGATAGAACTAGGAACACTTGAAATAATGGAAGGAGGGTAGATGGAGATATTGACAAGTTTTTCATAAGAATGAATTTTTTTTTTTTCAAAACCCTAAGTGGAACAGTGTGCCATAAGCCAAACGGAAACAAGCTATAAAGCCTTTTTTAGCACAGGGTGTGCGCCATATAGGCATACCAACAAGTAATGTGTCTTGCGTGAATGTTTAAAAAGACCTTCCCACAACGCACAACACTTAGTGTTATTTTTAACTCACTGATCCACAATGCAAGAATAGAAAGGAGTCCTATTTTCACAAAATGAGCAATATGTGTCAGCACATCTATGCATTGAACACACTGTGAACTAAACTCAAGTAATACCCACAATTCTAAACTCAACTAAATGTTTCAGTTTAGAAAATATTTTAGTAATTTTTTCCATAGGTTTTAGTATGGATGGCTCTTGTTTTAATTTACATTGAATAATAAAAGGCAAGAAACCAATTAATTTTTTTCTCCAGTTAATGCATGGTGAATAACACATATATACCTATCTAGCTACATAACTAGCTACATACATGCACGAAAATCAGCACTGTAACATGTCACTACTTCTCGTTAGTTCTTTAGAAGATTCCTGATGGAGGCGACTTGTCTATGGCCAGCATTGACTCAACCATAATCGCACCCACTTCTGGATCCTGCACAGGTTCACTGTCTTCAGTTTGGGGTGGGTCCATATTGTTCACTTGCCTCTGGGAATATAAAATATAACTTGTCCAAAAAAATTAAGGAAATGAAATCTAGCCACACTAGAGTACAAGTAAATAAACATACCAAATATATTCATATAATCACAACTGGCACTTACTTTACTCACAAAATAAGATTTGAACGTTCATTGCAGCACTAAAAGTTTAGTGAATATCAAACAGAAAATTGTGTAGTAAAATATACTATCACAAAATGATAAAAAAATTGAGCATAATTAATAATTCGCTGCATTATGTGATTTCATTCAATCATGGACACTTTATATAGGCCTATTCACAGGAAAAAAGTCAAAATTATAATAAATATATTGTTAATTTATCCCAAAATGATCTCCTTTATCATTCTGCATGGATTCCAAAATGGAAGCATCTTCCTCTTTAAATGCAGCCGCTGTTTGTTCCACTTTTTTACCTCCTTTGACCTTCTGCTTCTTTCTTTGGCCATTTTTCATTTTTTTCTTTGTCTTCCAGCTTCTTTTCCCCCTCTTCTTCCACAATACACTTTACTCCAAACACAGGATCATGGAGAGAAAGCTAATATGAAGCTTTCATCTTGCTCATAATTGCATCCAACATCTCAGATGGATCAACACAGAAATGAATGAGGACACCTCTGCATGAGGCTATGGTCTTCATCAGCATGGCAACTCCATATTTAGAGTCATATTTGTTTACCTCTTTCTGTGTTCAAAATAAAGTGGATATGGAGGAAATTATATTAGAAAGAAATGGATATGCACCAATTTATTACGAATGCAAAGAAAGATAAAATGATTCTAAGTAGATGTCACATTTCTCCACAATGCCCTATCCATAGATAACAATCCTTCCTAGGGAATTGATAATACTATATTATATTATCTGAATATTGAGTACGGTAGTAATGTGGATAGGATAGGAGTTGATGATATAAGGAATTGAGAGGGAATAAGAGATATTATTTCAACAAAGGTTAAAAGAAATCTGATATTAAACAGAAGATTATATTTGTTGATGTTGACTGATATGAATTAATTTGAAATTTACTCAGACTTTGATTAGTTTAAGGCTATCACAATATATATTACTTAATTTAGGGCACATTGCATTTTAAATCAGAGGAAACCAAATCTGATAATGCCTGTTTGAGAAATACTATGTGCAGAATACATATTTGTTGTGTAAGTTAATATGGCACACCAATATATCAAAATTTTACAAACATGAAAACAATGAGATATATACTTGCCTGATTACTATGTGGTGCTGGAATGAGTGGTAGGAAACTAGTGTGTTCACACTAAATATTTGCGATTGAACAATTATGTACACAATTAAAACATGATATGAGATCAAAGATTCTATTCTGCATATCTATGTTTTTTTCGATTGTAAAAGTGAACGACATATGAATATAGCCAAATTAAAATCACTTTAAGCAGTTGTGAAAGAAATGGATGATGGCACTAAGCAGAGGCTATACATACAAGCTTACTGCGGTAGACTATAAGATTGCATATTTAAACAATATCCTAGAAAACTATGTTGTGCCGGTTAATGCTAGTTTTATATAATAGAAAATTTTTTTTCGATTGTAAAAAGTTTACATATAGAATAGAGACATTCATATCAGATACTAATTATGGAATGGATGCATAATGCTAAGGAAGCTATACATATGATAAGAGTGGAGACAGTGCAAAATGGAAGTGTATATAAATCACTTACTATCTGAATGTAGGGCAAGCTCATGTTGACAGTTTCATCAGTATTGGAGTGCCACACGACCCTTATATCAGTGATGTATAAAGTTCCAAGTATAACCTAAAAGAGATGGAAAACAAATCACATTATTTTATCTAACATGCTAACATGCTAACAAATACAGTAATTGTGACATACTTGATCGCTGCATAAGTACCATACTGCTGAGTGCTACAAAAAAACAACAGAAAAATTAACGACCTTAGTAAAAATGCGATCAAGAAAAAAAAAATCAATTTTAATTACATTTGTAGCACTGTAACATGTTAAGTCCACATAACTGTGCTCTGCCTTACTTTATTTCATATCATAAAATATTCATAATGGTTCAGCATTTCTAATCTAATAGTTGGAAAGAGCTAAAGAAAATGTGTAACGGTTAAATGAGAAAATTAAAATTACTTTTTTTTGCATCCAGGGTTGACATTTTCTGAATTATGCCATCTTAATTTTAATGTTAGCTTACTTTTTTGTTTTGTTTAATCACTATATGCATGTATGTATGTATGTATGTATGTATGTATGTATGTATGTATGTATGTATGTATGTATGTATGTATGTATGTATGTATGTATGTATGTATGTATGTATGTATGTATGTATGTATGTATGTATGTATGTATGTATGTATGTATGTATGTATGTATGTATGTATGTATGTATGTATGTATGTATGTATGTATGTATGTATGTATGTATGTATGTATGTATGTATGTATGTATGTATGTATGTATGTATGTATGTATGTATGTATGTATGTATGTATGTATGTATGTATGTATGTATGTATGTATGTATGTATGTATGTATGTATGTATGTATGTATGTATGTATGTATGTATGTATGTATGTATGTATGTATGTATGTATGTATGTATGTATGTATGTATGTATGTATGTATGTATGTATGTATGTATGTATGTATGTATGTATGTATGTATGTATGTATGTATGTATGTATGTATGTATGTATGTATGTATGTATGTATGTATGTATGTATGTATGTATGTATGTATGTATGTATGTATGTATGTATGTATGTATGTATGTATGTATGTATGTATGTATGTATGTATGTATGTATATATATATATACATACCAAACATTCAAACACATCAGCTCCATTATATTAAGATAAAACATCCATATTCGAAAAAGTTATCTAGCGAAAAGGCAAATATGTAGCATTAAAAGAAAGTATGTGCAAAACTGAACCGGCTTATATCCCTGGTTGGCAATATTGGTTTGTAACCATTTGATCGCACATGCCAAAAGTGCAGCACTAAGAATGACACAATGCTGTGTTTTGTTTTATAGGTGGTTTGGAACTGATCCATGGAGATGAACTCATAACAACTGCCAGATTGCCCAAGTTTCCCTTTGCTAAAACACTATCAGCAGGAACATCTGTGCCAGTCACTAGTGTCAAGGGCTGCTCAACATGATGTTGACAGTTCCTGAACATGTATCACACACTAGAACACACCTCCCATTGATTGATAATTTTATGTTGATGTCAATGTTGTGGGTCTGTCTATGTGATCTGATTGGCAATAACATACCTGTCATGTTAATTATATGTTGACGGAATCATTATAATTTATATAGTCATTGCAGGCCTATGGTGTAGCTGTATATTTGGACTCATGTGTGCATATTATAGAAATATGATGTCATGCTTTCTGTCTGGGAGGGTGTATAAGTCGTCCTTGTCAGTTTTGTTTTAGTTTTGTCTTCATCATTGATTATAACTTCTGTGAGCTCAGTTCAAATGCCTAAATTTCTCTGGTGGATCATAATGATGGAATAGTTATGGCGGCATAAGTCTGGTGGAAACATCTATCATTAGCAAAAGGAGAGTAGTTGAGATTAGCTGAAGCTATTCAGAAAGGCAGCCCTTCACTTTTGGTGGCAGCAATGCAGCTGTTGAGATATCTGGACTTAGAGATAGCAGTATCCAGGAAGCCATTTAAACTCTTCACATCTTGTTGCAGTGATGCAGCATTTGGGATCTCTTGAATTAGAGATAGCAGTACCCACAAAGCCATAAATGCTACTGATATCTAAGGAAGGCAGAGAATTACATTCTGCTACAATATCATCAACTGCTGTTGATCTAGACACTGTCTTGCGTATGTTGAAGAAACAACAGGACAACTAAAATGACAGGAAGTTTAGGAAACAAGAGGAGGATAGGAAGACCCTCCTTATGTTTGAAGAAGATAAGCTATTGCTGGAAGATAAGCAGATACAAAAATAACTCAAACTACAAAACAGAAGAGAGAACAATACTAATTGGAATAATCCTATAGAAAGCTGATGTCTATCACTCAACACCTGAAGACATGGGATTACATCATAGAAGCAGAAGTTTACCTATGGAGCACTGAAATATCGAATGTTGAGGCAGACATTGAAAAAGAAAACTAGCTACCTATCCTGGAGATGCTGTTAGTGGGTAAGGCATTGTCAGTCTTTATAGAGTTGAATGATACATAGAAGATCCATTACCGGGAAGTTAAAGACAGTTTATTTAAACAGCTTGTGCAATGAAATTTGCCTCCTTCGATGAAGTGATTCCTATGCACAATTCCACTCGATGCCTGGGCCTTCTTTCCACCCAGACCAAACTCAGTTTTTCACTCAAGCAAAATGGCTTTCCTCAACAACCGAGATGTAATATATAATTCGATAACTTTAGAAACAGTACAGATATATAGATATACAGATTATAACACTATTGACTAATAACTATATAAGGTCACTCAAACACTCCAACTGAATAAAAATACACAATCATTCGACTGACTAAAAATACACAATCACTCAACTGACTAAAAATACAATGTTCTGTCCTTTTATAATTTATGAGCAATCTACCCTATGACGTCACTATGTTTTCTTGTTAATTATCTGTAGGTCAGTTTGCGGTTTCGATATCTTGTTCTTTCTCTGACAGCTTGGATGAACACCACAGCAAGCCAGAAGAGAAATTTGGCTAGAGAAACCTATACCAGACAAGGATTCTTGCTCCTTTCTTCAAAGTATAAGCAAAGCATTGTCAAGGATCGAACCACTACTGAACAGTGTGAGGAGCTTTAAACGAGATGTTTCATGGAATATTATTGAGAAAATATTTCAATGAAGTTCTTCTTTATGTGAATCTAAAGCATAACACTTCAAGGTATTGCAGAGCTGAAGCCCTACAGGAACTTTTGAAGGCAAAGGGATTCTATTAGAAGAAGTGGGTGCTCAGACAATGGCCACCATAACTAGAGCAGCAGTGACAGCATCAGCAACGTTGGAGGCCGGACGCTTGATCAAGAGCACCAGACAGAAGCTCATCTAAAATGAAGGATGGTGAGTCTCCTTACATTAGGGGTTGGGCTAAGCACACTAGACAGAGTTGGGGTGAACCTGGGGAAAGCTGACATCAGACTAGAAGCCCTCAGAGACATAGCTCTGGAGATTGTAAAGCTAGTGGGAATTTTTTTTTGTTGACTCTAACGTGGTGTGTTACAATGTAAAAAAAGTGCATATCAAGCATGATTTCGGGCAAAGCATTTTCTTGGGTGGGCTAGATCACCAAGGCCTCATTTTTCTGAGTTAAAAAGGCAAGGGAAAACAATGGTAAGCATCTAGGTTTCATTTTTTAACACAGAGGCAATATAACTGCTGTACCTTGGAATTTTTTTATGAACTAGTAGTATACTGGGGAAGTATACAATATACAATTGGGAAATTTGAGGCATGAAAGCATGAAAATAGCTGAAATAATGCTGGAGGTTGAAGGCAAAACCCAGCCATGGAAGGTAGTTGTTATGGACAGAATTGGTGGGGAAGCTTTACTTGGAGTTGATCACCAAGTAACACTTAATTTATTTAGGAATTCTTTGTCCATTATAACTGGTGATGACCCAGTATTTGTGGTTGATCAAGTAGAAGTACTACCCATACTGAGTGATACTTCAGGAAGTTTGTGTGCTATTACAAGGGCCAAGGTTCAAGCTCATGTAGATGAAATAGCCCAGCATGAAGCTGCTAATGCCAAATATGGTGCAGTTCATATAACCCATCACTCTCCCATGTCTCCTGCTAGTCCAAGGCACAGTCGAAGGAAGTGTAAATTTAGGTAAACTTATACCATGCCTACAACTGATCTCTATGAAATTCATGTAGAATCTGATGATGAGGTTGAAGTAGCAGCGAGTCCCAGTGTTAGTTCTTGGGTGGGGGAAGGGACACAGGGTGTGGTTGAGGTAGAGAAGGGAGAAAATCTTGAGAATAGTTTATTTGAGACAGATGGTATTGTGGGGTTAGAAAAAGTAGAGTCAAATGGAGAACCACTCCTCCCTGATCTAACCCATAACAGGGATGGAATTAGGGAACAAATTGCTCAGCAGCAGCATGATGGGATGCTGTCTGAAATGCGAAAGAGGGCTAAAAGTGAGGAACAGGGGTTTTATTTTAATGGGAGAGTCATTATGCACTCAAAAATAATGGAGCAGGGAAGAGGTGTTACCTGGGAGGTAATACCCCTTGCCAAAAAGTTAGAGGTAATGAGTGTGGGACACATGGGCTTGGTTGCTGGTAATTTCTCTCATAATATGATTGCTTCTTACCCAAAACAGTCGTTTACATTGCTGGGTTTGATAAGGGATGTTAGGGAGCTTTATGCAACATGTACACAATGCCAAAAAGCAGGTTGATCATTGTTACCCAGAGTCCCTATGATTGAGTCACCTATCATACTGGTGCCCTACCATCATATGGCTTTTGATAGAGTGGGGCAACTTAAACATACTAAGTGGGGGTAATCTCATACACTGACAGCAATGTGTATGGGAACCCATTACCATTATTGTGTGCCCTTAAACAAGGTAGATGCCATATCAGTTGTTGATGGGTTTAAGGAAATTTTGTCACACACTGATGTACCAGTTGAGTTACTGACTGATCAAGGTTTAGTATTAATGGATAAGGTCTGCAGTGAGTTATGCAGACTTCTTAACATCAAACATATCACTACTACAACATAACACCCTCAAAGCAATGGTACTTTGGAGAAATGGCATGGTTGCCTTAAGGGGATGATTCAGAAATTGGAGGGCATGCTTGAACAGTGGGATCTCTTACTCAAATATTACCTGCTTGCGTACTGAGCTACTCCTCATGCTGCATCTGGGTTTTCAACATTCGAGCTAGTTCATGGCAGATCTCTATGGAAGGTTTAGTCTCATGTAGCCAGATATATTAAAAAGGAAAAAATCCATCTGATCACTGAAGCCAGGTGTTCATGATCCCAGCGGGTGTGTCACAGGCAAAAAAAATTAATTGGGGTTACAGATATTAAATGCATATGTGTGAAATATGAAATATACAACAAATTTTTCTTACATGAAATTTATTCATCGCCAACTATATGATATGCAGAAAGTGACATTATTAAATTCTGACAAATCAAATTTGGTTACAGAATCTTGAAACTGGCTCATGAAAACCTTGCTCCAGTGACCAGTGAAGTGGAGGGTGAAGGGTCTAGATATGCGAGACTGCAGGGGCCCTGGAAACAATGAAAGAGGGGTGGATCAGTGGAGAAATGAGATTTTCCAGTGTAATGAAGTGGGTTAAAGACCTTTGTGAAAAACTAACCAAGCTCTATGAGATTGAACATAGGAAGGAAGCTAGATACAAGACCAAAGTCAAGGAGAAATATGACAGGAAGGTAATCTTTAGGGAATATAAACCCAGTAAGATGGTTTTATTACACACCACAGTATCAACAGGCAAACTGAAATTAGTATGGCAAGGACTTTATGATGTGTCAAAGAGGATAAGTGACACAACTTATCAGTTATCAGTTCCTGAGAATAGGTTACACAAGGTTGTAGCACAAGTAAATAGACTAAATTTTGGAAAACTCCTTTGACTAACCTATTCCGTGTAATGGTAGGCCAGGACAGTGAAGGGTCTGACCATCCTATAGGCAGGGTGAACTTAGGTGATGAATAGATAACCAAGGAATAAAGGTGATTGTAGGCTCTGCTAAGAAGAAAATATGGACAGTAGAGTCTGGCAGATAATGGAAGGCTCCGGAATAAGCCCATGTTATTACAGAATCCATACCCATGCATTCTCATTCCTATAGGATAGCGCCTGTTTGGGTGAAAGAGTTGAAGGAAGAAGTAATGAAATTGTTGAAGAGAGGCATTATTAAACCATCCCAGAGCCCCTGGTCTTTTCCAATAGTTCCAGTACAAAACCTATACCTAATGGATCCATCTGCCTGTGCATTGATTATTGGAGGCTAAATTCAGACAGTGTCTAGCTATTATATGAGAGGTGGACCACTTTGCAATCCACCTGCTTGGACAACCTTTCACTGTCATTGATGACCACAAAGCTTTGGCGGCTCCTCAGTTGTCTGTAAAGTTAAATGCATGTCTCTTCAGATGAGCTTTGGCACTACAGATTTACAACTTCAAGGTGAAGTACAGACCAGGGTCGATTCATCAAATTCTGATGGTTTATCAAGGTGAGTATGGGATGGTGACAACAACTCTTGAACAGTTTCAGTGAGAAGACTGTTCCTCAGCTCAAAAGAGGAGAGGAGATGTTGATGGCCACTTAATATGATGTTGAGAGTTCGTCAACATGTAATCACGAACTAGAAAACACCTCCCATTGATTGATAATTGTATGTTAATGTCAATGTTGTGGGTCTGTCAATGTGATCTGATTAACAAAAATATACCTGTCATATTAATTATATGTTGATAGAATTGTTATAATTTATGTAGTCATATGCAGGTCTATGGTGTATTTGTATATTTGGACTCATGTGCATGTATTATAGAAATATGATGTCAAGTTTTCTGTTTGGGAAGATATATAATTGATCCTTGTCAGATTTGTTTTAGTTTTGTCTTTATCATTGATTATAACCTCTGAACTCTATTCAAGTACCTAAATTTCTTTGGTGGATCGTAGTGAAGGAGTAGTAATTGGGGAATTATCTGGTGGCAGCATCTACCATTAGTAGAAGGGAGAAAAGTTGAGATAGTCTAAGCTATTCGCAACCAATAGCCATGGTAGCTGGCGCCACAACCTTAAGGCTTCCCTATATCTAGGGTAAGGCTTTGGGGATATCCTTTCTCATTGATACAGGTACAGAAGTTTCTATTGTCTTGGCTTCCCCAGCTGATCACCATGCAGCTGTTTTCTCTACCCATCTACCCCACTTGTGGCAGCAAATGGGATGGTAAAATTAAAACACAGGCACAATTTGCCTTCCACTTATATTTGGCAACTAATGCTTCTAAGTATCTTTCATTGGTTGCTGGCATGAACCAGGCCATCCTTGATGCAGACTTTTTTGTGTGACAATGGACTCTTAGTCATCCTTGGAGGGCAGCTCCTCGATCACTCTGCTACATTTACCATCATTACTGCTCCAAGCATTGAGTGTCTACCAGTACCTTTGGCTGTGATCAAGCGTCTTCAAGTAAACAGCATCTATGGCAAGCTACTCACTACTAAGCCTAAAGTAACTGAGTTAAATTTTCAGAAGGACAAGGTCCTTCATGGGGTTGAGCTTAGTATCGACACTGGTCAGTCTCCTCCTCTTCTCTTGCCAGCACAGAATTTGCCACATAAACTCACTGTTGATAAAGGTGCATTCAAGGGGATGGAGGACTTGTGATCATCCAGCATTTCTTGTGTCAATGGGCATACCCACTCCACATTATAACCAACCCTGTGATGGTTGGTGGCCATACAGATGATTTTAGAAGCCTCAATGGCCACAATAAGGATAATTGTTACAATTCGACCAACATTGAAGGCTTCACTAGTCAACTTTCTGGCAAGAAAAATGTCTCAAATATTGACTAGATTAAGGGCTATTGCTGGATTCCAGTATTATTTACGTACATCCCCAAGACAGCAGCCTATCCAAGTTCTCTGCCTACCTTTCGGCCTTGCAAACACAGCCCAGGCATTCCTGCAGCTATTGGGCACTGTTTTCCTCGGTCTGGATTATTTATTCATTTACTTGGATGACATTGTTTGGGCTAGTCCCACTCCCAATCAGCACTTTAGGGATCTCCTTACTTTATTGATCGATCAGTTTGAACAAATCGGCTTATTTACCCAGACAAGTGTTCTATTGGTGCAACTAAGATAATTTTTGTCAGCCATTTGGTCAATCTTGAAGGATAACACTTACGTTAACTCGAGTAACAGCCATCCAAGATTTTCCTGACCCGACAGTAATCAAGGAATTACAATGGTTAACTTTTATGTTATTACAAGTTTCTACTTGCTGCTGCACAGCTGCTTCATTCTTTCTACAGCATTTTGGTTGGATGTCCCGCCAGGACTTTTCTGGTGAAATGGTTGACCACAATTAATAACACATTCTGTGATGCAAAGATTATACTGCCATCCACTACCTTTTGGGTTCATCCCTGTAGAGATTCCCCACAGCTATGATGGTGAATGACTCAGATTTGGTCATTGGAGATGACCTCGTAAAATTCACAGATAGTGTCTGGCCAAACCACTTATACTGCATTAGTTAAAGAATTACTCATTGCCTATGCTGCGTGCCTACCTGCCAGCCTGCCTGCCTGCCTGCCTGCCTGCTTATATGCTTGGATGGTTAAAGTGAGACCCACAAATAATATATATTTAAAATTATTTTAATTAGATTAACATTTTAAGTATGTATATATGGGCACACAACTTTCCATGTTAATGAAATGCCAAAAATTGCACTTTTACCAAAATAAAGGAGCGACAGGCCTAAAACTGGATAACTGTACACAACCTGACTCTGGGAGTAACATGGAGTGACTCCCAAATGGCAAATCCTCCTTGACACTGTGAGTAAGGTTAAAATAGCAAACATCATAGTTAAAATAACACTTGGACCTAGGTAGCTATATTCTAATAGCCATGCATATTTAGAATCAATGTCGCCAGGAGGACATTTCAAGAATGTTTATAAGACCATACCACTTTCTGTTTTAGTGTCATGCCAAGAAATCTAAATATGGTACTATGGCACAATAAACTATTGAAACTACAGACCTAAACTCAGTATGTATACAATGGGGCAGAGCTCATGTAGCCACATATCTCACTCTGTGTGTTTCAGATTAAAAACTGTTTGTACGAATGTATGCATATTGTGTATATCTATCACCAAAGCACCATACAAAATAGAACTCACTCTTCACGGGGTAGATACACGATACCGCAAAATGTTGTTTTATTTTATTAGTAGATTTTCAAAAATTCATATTCCAGAATCCAAAATTTGGCAAAATGGTTTTCATTGAGATAAAACATTGTTAATAAAAATATACTAAGTCACAAATTAATACTTCAGCTAATCAGACATATGTCAATCACATTTACTATTTTAACAAGGAATAGATTAATTGAAAAATCAATTCTTAAAGCTGGCTGGTTGTTGGTTTTTCAACCCAAAATATAATAACTTAGCTTTTATCCAACCAAATACAACCAAAAATTATTTATGTTTGGCCTTTGCTGAAAGTTAAGTTATGTACATCTCAAATTAAATGGAGATTCCAAACACATATTATTTTCAATACTCTTTTCAAAGAGGTGGGGGAAAGTTACATAATACATATTTAAATAATGTAACAAGCAATTTAAACTATTTTGTAACTACATCAGGACAAACCACCTGAAAGGCTGTTTTTCCCTAGAGTGTAATAACTTTAGACAATGAACTCAGTCATATACTTGTTACAATAGACCAAGCTGTATGGTATCCCTTCCATGAATCCAGCCTGTGCCCTTCCACTTTGATCATTGCTTTTGGTACCAATTATGCCCTAATCCAAAAATTCAGTCACTTGTGAATCATTCAGATTTATTTTGAAGTTGAATCCTTATTATGCTATGATATAGGATAGGGAGGTGGGGTGAATGTTTGCTTCAGAGAGTTTTCTAAGGCTGGAGTTGAATAGTCATTCAACAATTTTATACTAAGGCATCAGTAAACTTATCAACACCAATTTATAGCAATGCATAAAAATTTAGATGATTATAGCTTGATGACATATGACGTGTACCTTAGAATAAATGTGTTCCAGTGGAAGAAACTTAAGCTCCTTGCTAAGGACTCCAAATTTCAGTTCCCTATATGCCTGAGACTGATCATAGGCCCTATATACAGTCTTCATGGCACAGAAAAGCTCAGGGCTATCCGGAATCTATATAAAAGTAATATGCAACTATATACAATGAAGAGTATATTAACAAGATCAAACACAATGACAATAATGAAAAATAATAATTATTGCATTCCAGAATATATCTACAACTGGCAATGAATCGGTAGCAATAATAAAAGTAGAAGAAACAGCTAAATTACCACTCCAGTTGTTTTTCTTCCAACATTGTCAAGAGGTACACAGCCACAGATGTTGCTCCTTGTGGCTTCTGTGATGTAAAAAATATATTGTAGAGTAGTAAATCATTTCAAAACATCTAAGTATATGGCACTGACAATAATGATCAGGGAATATCTTACTATAATTTAAAATTTCTTTGCCTGTCTGTGTGTTAATCTATATGTGCAGATTCTAACTCCAAAACTGCAGCAAGGGTCTTCAACAAAACTTTCAAGGATTCATTAGGGCACCTCACTGCATGCCCTCATGACTATGCATGTGATTTTGTCAATGGGTGCATGTTGGTGAATTGGAAGACAAACTATCGCAGAATCCTGGCATGTTTATTAATTGTATCATGCTTCTTTGATAATGAGATCAGAAAAGTATCCATATTTTAGCATGGCAGCCATCTTATGGACAGAGAAAACAAATACCTCTTGATATAATCATATATTTGTTGTTTACAACTCATCCTAGATACTTGGGCCTATAGGGAAAAGAAAGAAATAAAGAAAAATAGTGGAAGTGGTTTGGGTACAGTTTTTCAGAAGAATGCATTTACACAATTGTAGTGAGTAAGGTGGTTTACTCAAATATAGAGTTGTTACCTTGACCTGAAAATTTGGGTGAAAATATCTCCGCGGGCAGGGATTACTTTAACTTCCACCAACTTTCTTATAACCACTCCCTCATTAAATCCTGTATATTTGAGATCTTTAGAAGTAATCATCTGGAATATAAGTAAAAGAACTAATTTTTACCAAAGTCTGCTATAACATTTCCAGGATTATAACCATGAAATTCTGAAAATTTGAGCCCTTTAGGCCCAATAATCTGGGAGTCATTCGGGACAAAGAAAGAAAGAAAGAAAGAAAGAAGGAAGGAAGGAAGGAAGGAAGAAAGGAAGGAACGAAGGAAGGAAGGAAGGAAGGAAGGAAGGAAGGAAGGAAGGAAGGAAGGAAGGAAGGAAGGAAGGAAGGAAGGAAGGAAGGAAGGAAGGAAGGAAGGAAGGAAGGAAGGAAGGAAGGAAGGAAGGAAGGAAGGAAGGAAGGAAGGAAGGAAGGAAGGAAGGAAGGAAGGAAGGAAGGAAGGAAGGAAGGAAGGAAGGAAGGAAGGAAGGAAGGAAGGAAGGAAGGAAGGAAGGAAGGAAGGAAGGAAGGAAGGAAGGAAGGAAGGAAGGAAGGAAGGAAGGAAGGAAGGAAGGAAGGAAGGAAGGAAGGAAGGAAGGAAGGAAGGAAGGAAGATAGAAAGAAAGAAAGAAAGAAAGAAAGAAAGAAAGAAAGAAAGGAAAGAAAGAAAGAAAGGAAAAACAAAGAAATGAACAAATTGAGAATTATAGTAAGACTAGCAGCATATACCCGGCGTTGCCCAGTCAATATAGGTTAAAATCCAGTAGTTGAACATGTCTTGCCAGTAAAGAAATGTGATAGTGGAGAAAATGTATTATTAAGAGAGAAGTGGCCAAAATACCATTTTTGGCTCTTTCTTGTTACCATGGTAACCATTTTGCAAAATTTTTAGCCCATGTTTTAAGTTGGGTCAAAACTTATCATCATACCAAGGTTCAGAGAAATTCACTTACCGATTTGGCCAGAATGATGGTACAAACATACAGACAGACTAATAGACAGACAGACAAACAGACAGACAGACAAATTCTATATTTTCCCAGACATGCCACCTGGCTTAAAACCATCCCAGGGTGGGTCTCCTCCATCCCTAAAAGTTTGGTCAAAATCTAACAGAGAGATTTTGAGAAACTGATGAACATAGTTACATAGGTAGGTCTTCTAATATATATAGAGATTATATGGATTAGTGTCAATAATCCCTGCATCTAATATCAAAATAAAGGTCTGTTTGTATGAAGTAAGTACATATGTGTATGTGTGTATATATATCCTAGCATCATGGCCAAAAGGTTGAGTGGATATTGATACAATTTTGCAATTTTTTATTCCTGGGTAGCTGGTAAGATTTTTCACACCAAAGAATCGTGAATGAGGCAACCCTGGTGGGGGAAACTGGAATTCTTAATTTTTATTAAGAAGCTTTCAAATTGTAGCTCAGTGGTTAAAGTGCAGCCCTCTCAAACTGAAAGTCAGTGATTTAATCCTGGATGGGATAACTTCTTACACATTTTTTACCGTATTCTTTTATTCCTTCTTTCTTCATTTTTTTTGCCCCCTGCCTACATACTCCTTTTCTTTCCCTTTATAATTTTCTCAAATGCTTTAAAATTTTTATTTAAAAATTGGTAGGTTAAATAGAGACAGCCCATTCATGCACAGACGGAATTTCTTTGTTATGGACCTGGATAGATCATTATTTGGAGATCATTACCCAAGTGGATATGTTATTCATTGAGTAGAATTGTTATTTATGTTACATGTAGATTGCTGGCTTGAGTAGGATGAAACCCACATACATACAAATGTAATTGTAATTAAGTGATTGATTGATCATTGAATGTTTATTATTTATTATGTTATCATTTCATTGGAGAAAAGCTAACATTTTAAAGAAAGTTGATCTCTGGAGAATGTAGAGTACTTTTGTGAAACGTTGCAAAAAGTAAATTTATCCATAAGTAGTGATTATGGAAACAAATTGGGAGGGAAAAAGTTTGATTAGGAAATGCCACAGCAGCACTAAAAAAAGTAGTGACTTTTCAGCAAGAGTCACTGATTCCAGACTAAGTTGAATCAGAGCTAGCCATATGTAGAAAAGGAGGGGACTGAAAGAGAAATCCTTGAAGTTTTTGAAGATGGTATTCATAAAGCTATAGAAAGAGTTAAGCTCCTTACCTAGACAGCTCTATTCCAGTCACCACTGCTCTTGCAAACTACACCTGAAGAGAGAATATCTGTGTCCTGTCCACCATTATTACAATAAGATATTTTATTCCAGGGAAACTGGAGTCGATGTGGCCCATGTTCAGGGAGCTGCCATGAAACACGAGATGAAAAAAAAAATTGTTGGTTGGATGCAAACTCATACAATGATTCAATGGATGGGGAAACCATATGCTATAGAAATAGTGGTTTGAGTGTCTTCAATCATGTTTAATGATGCCATTGGCTTGGGCATATGTATCTTGATCCAGGATGTAACCTGGGCTATGTTAAACTCCTTAGGGAGACTCAAGGGGAAGGGTGGGGGGGGGGGGGTGGAGGGGGTGGGGGTGCATGAACACCCAAAACCATGGATTTTTAGACGTTCAAATTTTTTAAATAAAAAATAATCAACAGATAATTACTGTGTGTTTGATACATGATTGTGTGTGCATGTGTGTGGGCTCAATGGACATCCAAATTACAGAATGGTTATTGATGAAACTATGAAAATATTATCCTTGGGTACCTATAATGGATATTCATCCAAAAAGTTCCGAAAATTCACTGCATGTGTGGGAAGGGGGATTTTAAATTATCTACCTAAAAAAGTCATAAAAACCATGACTCAGTCATCAAAGCACAGGCCTCTCAAGCTGAAATCAGTAATTCAAACCTGGACTAGGTTTATCATTCCCTCCCCCTTCCCCCTTTTTCTTTTTTAACCTATTTTTTTTTTTCAAATTTTGAAATAGTTTGAATGTTTAAAAAATGTTTTGTTGACTTTGTAAGATTAAATAAGAACACTCACACATGAACATACAAAATTCTCTTTGTTACTAAAGGGATCAGGCATCTGATGAGATTGTTATTGGTTAATGATGACTCAAGCTTGTGTGTTATTCATTGAGTTGATTTGTTACATATAGATTACTGGCTTGATACTTGCATACATTGTAAAAAAATGTAATCGTAATTAGGGAATTCATCATTGAATTAATTATTATTGTCATATTATTATTTCCATTAGAAGGAAGTTGACCTATTTAGAGGAGGCTGATCTCTGGGAATGTGGACTTGTCTTGAGCTGTGTTGAATTTTGGAAACAAATTGGGAGAGAAAAGATGTGATTGGAAAATTGAAAAAAATCTCAAAATGTAGTGAATATTTAGGTGGAGTCAAGAATTCAAGACTAATTTAGACCATAGCCAGCTGCATGCAGAAGATAAAACTGGAAGAAAATGCCTCTGTAAGACAGTTTCATTTCAATAGCCACTGTTCATGCAAGTTACACTGGAGAGAAAATATCTGTGTACCTAATTCTTCCATAAGAAATTTTAACTTAGGGAGAATTAGAGTTTAGCTGCCCTATGATCAAGCAGCTTGCTGGGACACAAGCACAGGGAATTTTTGGCTCCATGTATCATACAAAGATACAATGGAGAACATTCCATTCCAACTGTTTAACCTGGGTGTGCTGAAAATTATCTCTTTTCCAATTTCTAAGTGTGGATAAGTGACGAATTAGTGAATATTGAAGCTGTGATCTTAGGGAAAAGCTGTAATATGTTCTAATATAAATTTGTAATATATGGTTTGATTGCTAAATATAATCTGTGCTGGCATTTTGTAATGACTCTTTATTGAAAGCTGATAAATAAGTAGTGACGAACACTAGTGATTTTGAACTGAATCCATGTGGGAACACTGGTGTTGAGTCACAAGTATTTTATTATACTTCTGTGAATGAAAAAGCATGGATTATATTTGATTGTATTATCTCAACTCACTGTGGTTATTCCTATTCCAACCTCTTGCTGTAGGTTTGTGAAGCTAAAATGCTAGAAATTTTATTTCGACATCTCTTGGACATTGTCTTGGTCACAGTTGGCCACATTACATAAAATTATAATCTGCTTTTCAGGATAGGCACATCCTTCGTGGTAGGCATATCCTACCAGATTGTTTATAGCCACAAGAAAAGAGTGGGAACATGATATCTCTTCCTGTGGGCATAAATGTGCCAAAATTATGTAATCTATTTATGGTAATTATGGTTGGCCAAATTCATAGAACTAGAAACCTAAGAGAATGCAAATACTACTTGATCTGATAGAAAAACGGTTTGGGTAACATTAGACCACAGCTTTTCCTGTGGGCATGTTTTATATCCTGTGCAATGCTAGATATATGTTGCTAGTATATAGCCATATAATTTTCCACTTACTAATGATTGTGGTCCCCTAGTGGTGATGGATTCAACAGTCTTATATCCAATAGCTAAACAAATATGACAAATAAATACAATAGTAAACAGACAATCCCATCATCAATGACCTCATATATGTATATATATATATACATACATACATATATATATATATACAAGTGAAAATAAAAAAATATTTCCTTGAAATAAAAATGGTAAGTAGGGATGATATGTCAACAAAAAGTGCAGAAACACAAGAATTCTGTGACAGTGTGTGTTACAAAATTCCTACTTCACTGATTCCTGTGAACTTAGAATTCTATATGACAGTATGACAGTCTGTGTTGTGAAATTCCTGTGAACTTAGAATAATTATTCTACATTAGCTGACTATAAGCTAATTGAAGAGGTGGCAGTCTTTTGGCATCACATCTTACACATAATGTGAGAATGTGGAATCGGTGAAGTAGGAAATTTTGTAACACACACTGTCACAGAATTCTTGTTTCTGCACTTTTTGCTGACACATCAACCCTACTTACCATTTTTATTCCAAAGAAATATTTTTTATTTTCACTTATTCTTTTAGTTTTTGCACACTGTCAGATAGCTGGCTACAGAACTGGATAGGTATCTCGTATACATCTAACTGGCATCCACAAGCTCGCACTCTACCTGTACTTCTCCAGAGGGAGTGCATCCGCCCAGTACAGTACTCAATTACTCTTAATTAATTATTAGTAACTAACAGTTAGCTAGCTATAACAATTCTATGGCTAGCTGTACAAATTTAGCTACTGAATTTGAATTACATTTAAGATTTGGAAGTGTAGCTCTGGTAATGATATTCATAGCCTTATGCACAAACCGGTTTTTAATTGTTTGCATATAATTAGTAGTGTTAAAATGGTGGTTTCAAATAACACTGTAGCTACTAGTCTGGGATATACTTAGTTATTTTCTTAGCATGGGAAAGCAAATGAATGGGTTGTGGACCTAGTCTAAAGAAGTAAGCTGTTCGCATAACTATTGCATGATTTGCAATATTAACCACATGTGGATGTGGTAGTAAGTGTGGTTGGTTATTAGCCACATGCATACAAAATTATTTTGGCTACCAAAAGCTTGATTAATAATGCTTACCCAGTTGCTTCGAAACCTCATTCCAAATTTAAGTCTGGTTTATCGTTGGATTAGCGTTTGATAGCCACAAAAACTCCCAATTCTTTATTGTCTACTTGAAACCACATGCCAACTATTAACTTGATTGGTTTCTGATCAACTTTTTTCAGACAAAATAACTTTCGGTGGGTGTGGATGTCACAGCGTTAGGTTGTGATGCATAGACACATACATAAAAACATGCATGCCTCCTTACGAACCAATATGTATACTAAAATGGATTGTGGATCTAACTCCTCAAGTGCAGTCTTTACTCAGATGTTGTTTTTTGGCTCTCTTTCTCCTTACACACTGATGGGAAGTTGTGTTGCAAGGAGGGATCCACCATGTTATTCCCTCAGTCAATTTGTGTATGCATGCCATGTTTTAATTCTGCTGCTTCATGGGTTTGTATAGCCAAAGAACAAATTTTGGCTCTTTTTGGGCCTGACATGAACATAGAAATGGGTGTGGTCATATACATGTACTTAAAAATATCCCAAAATAGTTTTATTCTAAATATATATATGGGTTCATGGTCTAACTCCTTAGGTTCAAGTGTTTTTACTAGTATACCATTTGGGCATTTTTAGCCTTACTCAGGATAATGAAGAGATGTCACCAGGTGGGACCCTGACCATGTTACACCCAGAATGATGTTATATATATGCACACCAAATCTTAAATCTGTAGCTCCAAGGGTTTTTTTTGGTCATAAAAATACCTTTTTTGGCTTTTTCTTATTATCACAGTAACAATTTTTCAGTTGTTTTAGGCCATGTTTTACATTGGGTCAAAAGTTATCATCATGCTGAGTTTCAGAGAAATCTACATACCGGTTTGGCCAAAATGGTGGTCCAAACATACAGACGGACAGACAGACAGATGGACAGACACACAGACATACAAACAGATAGAATGACATAGAAATATCTTCTCTATATACATTGGGATACATATATATATGTACTACCAGCATATACCCGGCATTTCCCGGCCAATGTCAACATGAAACATTATAGAAGTTACAAAAGTTTTGGCCTGGTTGGCCTTTAATTAGCTTTTGGCAGCCAAAAAATGTTCCTGTGGTTGTGGCTAATACTAACCACACACATAGCCACACCCACATGTAGTTAATAATGCTCACCCAACTACTTGGATTCAGTATGCTAAATCTTAGAATGATCAGTCCATAAATGAGTATTTGGCAGGCATAATGATGTCATATGGGTGTGGCCAGGACCAAACCATACCCAGTGACATACACACATGTGATCGGTAATGCTCACCCAGTTTCTTGGAAGTCTCATTCCAAATTCCATTCTGGTTGGTCGTTTCATTAGCTTTGAATAGCCAAAACAACTTCCAGTTGCTGTGGCTATGGCCAGACCACACCCATATTTGGTTAATAATGCTTTCCTTGGTACTTGGAGACCACACACCAAAATTTTGCCTGATTGGTATCTGATTAACTTTTTTAAAGCCAAAATGACTTCCTCTGCATGTGGCTATGACCAAACTGCACCCATTCCCATGCCCACATGTGTTTAATAGCTTACCCGGGTTCTAGGAGAGTATTCAGCCATTTTTGTTCAAGTGTTTAGCCTTGATGCCTAGACACAAACATCTTATAAACTAAATATACATTAAAGTGTGTTTGTTGATTTAACTCCTTTGGTCCAAGCGTTATCTAGAATTTTTCTTTTTTACACACCAATGGGATGAGGTATACCAGGAGGGATCCCACATATGTTACTCCCAAAGTCAAGTTATGTATACATACCATATATCAGGTCTGTCACTCCAAGGGTTTGTTTGGCCAAAATACTATTTTTTGCCTCTTTTGGGTCTGACATGAAAACAGAAGTGGGTGTGGTTATATAAATGTACTTAAAACATTCCTCAGATTATATTGTCTCTAAATATATATATATGGATTCATTGGTTAACTCCCTAGGTTCAAGTGTTTTTGCTGAAATACCATTATTGGCATTAATAGCCTTAAATTGGGAAGTGAAGAGGTGTGGCCAGGTGGGACCCAGCCCATATTTCTCCCAGAGTGACTCGTTACTATGGTAACCACTTTCCAGTTTTTTAGCCTATGTTTTAAGTTGGGTCAAAACCTATCATCATGCCAAGTTTCAGAGAATTCCACCTACAGGTTTGGCCAGAATGATGGTACAGACAGACAGACAGACAGACAGACAGACAGACAGACAGACAGACAGACAGACAGACAGACAGACAGACAGACAGACTGACAGACAGACAGACAGACAGACAGACAGACAGACAGACAGACAGACAGACAGACAGACAGACAGACAGACAGACAGACAGATATTTCCTTTATATATATAGGAGATGTATGTATGATGTATGTGTGTATGTGGGGAATCTCGTCGTGAACCTCCCCATGGTATTTCCTGGTTACTGGGCTATGGACTTGCTAACTGCACACATTGCCACACACACATGTAGTTAATGCTCACCAGGTTACCTGGACTCCATATGCCATATTTCATCCTGATTGGTCCATAAATGAGTTTTTGGCTGGCATAATGATGTCCTATGGGTGTGACACTGAGCAGACCATACCCATTGACACACACGCATGATTAATAATGCTCACTCTGTTATTGGAAGCCTTATTCCAAATTTCAGTCTAGTTGGTTGTTGGATTAGCTAATAATAACTAAAATCAACTTCCAGTGGCTGTGACTATGACCAATCCACACCCATTACCATGCCCACATCTGTTTAATAATGCTCACCTGGATTCTTATAGAGCACATGCCAAATTTCGTCTATTTTTGTCCCAGTGTTTGGCTGTGATGCCTAGATAAATACATACAAACTTGCATACACACTTACGAACCTAAATGTATATTAAAATGGGTTTGTGGATCTAGTTCCATAGGTCCTATTTTTATTCAAAAGTACCCTTTTTTAATTTTTTTGACACTTTTCTCTATTCACACCAATGGTAAGTGGCGTAGCAAGGAGGCATCCCGCCCATGTTACTCCCAAAGTCAATTTGTTTATGCATACCATGTTTTAAATCTGTCACTCCTAGAATTTGTATGGGTAAAGTACCCTTTTTCCTCTATTTGGCCTGACATGGACACAGAAATAGATGTCATCATATACATGTACTTGAAACATTCCCCTAGG
The DNA here is from genome assembly GCA_963969325.1 of Lycopodina hypogea. Lineage (NCBI taxonomy): Eukaryota > Metazoa > Porifera > Demospongiae > Poecilosclerida > Cladorhizidae > Lycopodina > Lycopodina hypogea. Next base: position 8,182,099 of record OZ017788.1, read on the forward strand.
TATATTGGTTCAGAATATATATGGATTCATGGTCTAACTCCTAAGGTTCAAGTGTTTTTGCTGATATACCATTTTTGACATTTAAACTTTACATAGAAAAAGAAAGGTGTGTCCAGGTGGGACCCAGCCAGTGTTACTCACAGAGTGAAATCGTGTGTAACAAGTTTTAGATCTATAGATTCAACATGTTTTTTTTTGTGGCAAAAACACCAAATCTACCCACAAGTTTGGCAAGAATAATGTTACAAACATACAGACAGACACACAGACAGACAGAGAGACAGACAGACATACACACATCTCCTTATATATATATATATATATATATATATATATATATATATATAGTTAGAGAGTTGCAAGACAGTTTATAAAATAAATTCATAGCAAATTCATGTTTCTGAGTTGCACATGCTGGTTATACAAACATTGAAACATCTTCTTAGTACATCATTGTACTAGAATTGTATTTGAGAATACTTTATAAATAAAGTATAAGATTCGTTATTCAATTGTGTATGTGGAGTGGTTTCTTTCTTCTACTAGCAAGTGTTAATATTCATTTATTATGAAAATATACTTACATATATTCATCTTTGTATTCACGACAGACTTCCACAACACCCTAAGATTAGTCATATCCCTGTTCAAAAAAAGAAAAATTCAAGTTAAAGATTCCCTTCTGGAAAAGAATTATTGAAATAACAAGTACCCTGTATGTCAAGTGTATACCCTATAACATGAACTTTGAGCATGCACTGTGCAAATTCATTCGTAAACAACATATGAACTAGATGGCATGAATTTCACTAGTACAAATTTTTATCCATGTTCTTAGATACAATCATGCACATTATACATGCAACATGGAAGCTTTATGCAGTATGACTATAAATAAGTGGTCAGTTAGCTCTAGCTGCAGTGGTAGGGAGTTATTGAAGTAAGAGATAAAAGTTTACTAGTTACACAATCGCATATTCTGAAGAATGAGTAACTTCCATTTCCATCTTCAGCATTTCCATCAGCAGTTAGAAAAAAATCACATCTTAGTGGTTTTAGCTGATTGATTCCAATTGATTTACTGGCATACTACAATTCATGAATATTTCTTTGAATAAACTGACCAAAAATCACAGTGGAGGAGAATTTTCACACTTGGTTTGTAAAGAGCATGTAGGTAGTGCTAAAAGTTCTGATGAGATATTTGTGGACCACTGACCATCTTGAAAGAAATTGAACCACCCTGAATGTTGCCATGTTTGATCACTCCTATAGTCAAACAGAGATTAATGTATAAATGGATTCAACAAGTTAGGAATCAGAATCCTAACATTAGCAATATCAAGAAACATTGCTCCTCATCCAGTAGATTACTTCAAAGATCCCTTTTTTTAGTAAAATTGTCCATCCTCTTAGAGACCTCCCTTAAATTATACCTAAATTGTTCTCACAAAGAGAGGTAATATCCAATAAAAAGGGTGGGGAATGGGTGTGGTCAAAATTTATATCATGGGGAATTTATCTTCTAAAATCCTTACAAGAAATTTTGCAGATATGATGCTGGGGTGTCTACTATTGTTTTTCACCCAACTTTTTTTTTGAAAATGTCACCCCTGGTGGAGGAGAGTGAAATTTCATTTTTCAATTTATAAGGCCTGAAATAGCATGGCTCAGTGGTTAAAGCATGTGTCTTTGAAGATGAAATTTAGTGGTTCAAATCTACATTAGGTTTATTAATTTTTATTCTCAATTTCACCCCTGTTTCTTCTTTTTTTCCTTTTCTATATCCCTCCCCTTTCCCTCATTTATTTTCTTTCTTTTTCTTTTTTTTTTTCCTTCTTAAAGTTCTTATACAGTGCAAATACTTAAAAAATTCATTTTAAAATTGGTATGTTAAATAGAGAACACTTGAACATTCACACTCCTTTTTTTATTATTTATTCGATTAGGGGAAGGAATACAATGTTATCTGTAGATGATGACTCATGTTGATTTGTTATTCATTTTATTGATTTCTAATTTATAGAGTAGATTTGTTACATGTAGGTTACTGGCATGAGTAGTAGGAAGCATACTTGTTCACATGTGCACACATGTAATTATTATTAGGTATTTGATTATTGAATTATTCATTATTTTGTTATTACCATCTCCAATTTTTTTTGGAATCCAACCTATTTAAAAAAGTGAAATCAGTGCTGCCAGAAGTAGGGAGGAATTAAATCTGATTGGGATATTCCCACAATCCTCAAAAAATAAAGAATTTTCTATATGAGTCAATAATTCCAGATAAAGTAGGAAGAGAGCCAACTTGGCATGCAGATGATAAGACTGGACTAGCATGCCTTGAAGTTCCTGAGGAAAACTGCAGAAGTGCATCAAGCTTCTGACCAGGACAGATCATGTTCAAATACTACTGTTCTTCCAAACTACTCCAGAGAGAAGATATCTATACCTATATTCCTTCAATAAGGTATTTCATTACAAGGATAACTGGAAGTGCTCCAAGGTGAAGGAACAGGCCTGGAACACCAGCAGCACAGATAAGTTCTTGATTTTTATATATTCATAAATTGATCCAATTCAGAATTTCTATTCCAACATTTCAGCCTGAGTGAGCCAAAAAATTCTGTCCTGCTACTTTGAATAGAAAGATTGAGGTTATTCTCTCCAGAACTGTTCTGTGTTCTTAATTAGAATGCAGAGATGGGTTTTATGGGATTGCAGTACAAATTATTCGATTGGATATGATTAATATTAAAGTTGTAATATGAAGGTAAACTGTACTATGTTCATGCAGCTGTGATTGAAAAGAAAGGTTCATCATATATCAGTATTGCACCCATGATTCAAAATAATGGTTCTATTGTTAGTAATGTTTACTTTGAATTCAACATATAATACTTTTGTTAGCTTTTTTATGTAATAATTTTCATAGTGATTTTTTTAATTGATGTAAAAAAAGGGTAGTGATCAGAGTAATCTTATTTTAGCAGTTTGGTAGTGATTTCAGGCCGAATCAATCTGGTAACACTGAGGCTAATCTTCAGGAGAATGTGAAGTAGCCATGAGTACTAATACCACAAGTACTGATATTTGGAAAAAAATGGCAAGAGAAAAGGTCTGACGTGGAGATCTCTAAAACTCTCAAATGTAGTGAATTTTCAGCATGAATCAAGGATTCCATATAACGCTGGACCATGGCCAGCTCCCCCATACAAAAGAAGAGGAGACAGGAAAAGAATGCGGTCAAGTTTCAGATTAAGGCATTCATGATAGTAGAGAAAGAATTATGCTCATTACCAAGACAGCTCCATTCTTATGGGCACTTCTTGCATGCTATACCAGAAGAGAATAGAGAATATCTGTGTCCCCAATCCTTTCATATAATATTCATCCATTGGAAAACTCTAGGTTAACTGCCCTATGTATGATCAAGGAGCTAGGACACCAGAAGCACAGAAAAATTCTGGCTTGATGTGTATTTGTACAAGGATCCAGTGGGGAACTTCACATTCCAACTGTTCCACCTGGGTGTGCTGAAAACGTCTTTTCTTCCTATTTTGAATGTAGATAGTGAGTGGCCCATATGCAATATTGAAGTTGTGATCTGAAGGAAAGCTGTAATATGTTCCAACATAAATTTGTAATGTGTGGTTTGAATGTGAGATATAAAAACACTTTGTAATAATTTTTTTGGTGACTAAAAATAGATAGTAATAAATAAAATGGTGATTTTGAGGTGAATCCATCTGCTAACACTGATCTTGAGTCATTTATGAGTTTTTCAACAAAAACTTTGTGTATGAAGAGGCTTAAATTACACTAGATTGAATACTCTCTATTCAGTGACTGCTCTTGATTGTAGACACATCCTACTCAGTTGATTAGTTGATGGTTTTTAGCACCATCATTCCCCCCCCCCCCCCCCCCCCCCCCCCACCAAAAAAATTGGGTCACCTGTCCACATCTCTTCTGTGGGCATGTATGCAATCTATTAATGGTACTTAGCTATAGACAGACAAATTAATGGACCTAGAGAAGTAAAAGCATCCAAACACAATTCTAATTTGGTAGGAAAATGGGTTTGGCCACACTAAGCAACACTTTTTCCTGTGTGTATGACATTATATTCCAGTAGCCAAGTGGAGTTTATGCTGCTAGTGATATATAATCTTGAATACTTTCATATTCATATATTGAAAGATAACCTTTTTCTTTATTTTTTTCATGAGTTTTCTCTACTGGGTGGAACGTCTTCATCACTTTTTCTCCTGGTCTGATCATGAACCAACCACAAAAAAAAAAAAAAAAAAAATCAACAAAAAAATACTTACGCTACAATGAAGAACTAGTTTTAATATCTTACTCATTTGGAAGGTCAAATTTAATAATCCTGTCCTGCCACAGATTGTCAGAATGAGACATACTTGGTGGTAGGACTTCTATCAATTTCCAAGCCTACCACCACCGACTAGCACAAATAAACTTTAGCGCCTTCAAACCGTAAGGTCAAAGGTGGTCAACGCAGTAAAAAAATTAATTTTGTAATTTTTTTAAATCCCTTTTATAGGTAACCTAGGCAACACCCACATGATTGCTTAAGGATGAACTCAAAAATATAAAAAGCTCCGGAGGAAAATAAAAGTTTGCCCAAACATCACGTGAGAAACAGGTGATGACATGTGAAATAATACTTAGGTTTGGGTTAGAAAAAGCGCTGTTGTAGATTTGTGGTACAAATTAGAAAGCATCAGTTGTACTGCCTGCAGCTACCATTAAAGGGGCGCCTAACGCCCTGGCCTAGTGTGCTTGTACCAAGGGAGGATGTTGCAGTTGGACCATTGGACCTAGAGCAAATGCCAAATTCTACAGCTAGAATTACACGTAATTTACTAATACATAGAAGCAAGGTGCAATGCCTTCCTCCAGAAATAATAGGAACTATTCTAAATGCTGAGCAAAAGATTTATAACAAGTTGCTGCAGGTTCATGGTGAACTTAAACTTGGCTGGTCTTCAAGGATGCCATTTCTACTGCTGAAAAGTTCCTTTATTAGCTTGCAGCCTGCTTGTGGTATTTGAATAGTTATCATGATAGGGGTTTTTTGAGTCAGGGAATCCACATTCATCAGTATTTCTAATATATTTCAAGTTTACAATGATCATAAATCGAAAATCAAGAAGCCTAGATTAATGGAAGAGGATTTTAATGGGCATGTTTAATCTCTGTCCTCTTTTTTAATCACAGCTATGGTTTAGTTAGTTACAATATTACATTTTGCATCATAAAGTTGAGGAACTTGTTGAACAATCTATTTGGATTTTTTTTTTGTTCCATGTGGCTGTACCAAAAAAGAGGATGGCTCTCTCAACTTGCCCTTCAATACCCTTTAAAGGAATACCACTATGCTCATGGGAATCATCTGGGATCAGTGTCCTTTCCATGGAAAATGAGCAAGTAAGAAAATGAATCACTACTAGCTTGGGTTTTTATAGAAATTATTGGAATGCAGCAAACCTAAGCCAATGAGAGATAAAGTGTCAACTATTATTCAAGCACATTGCTGTTGCAAAAGACGATTTTACTACAAATTGACTTTGAACTATTTCATAAGAGCTCTTTATATCGTACTTCTGATATTCTGTGTTTGAAGACAGGTTAATATGTGAACTTAGGGATGTAAATGAGAATGACATGATACTTTTTTTTAATTTTAATGATGAGCCTAGTTCTTCAACATTTGATGCGTTATGGGAGAAGAGGGTTATGTATCTTGATGAAATCAACCCAGCTGTGGATGGCAGAAGACATGGAATAACTTTTCCCATGCCTGTTGCAATATTTACGATCATTTAAAAGATCTAATTTCCACTACAGTACAGTGGAAATATCCTGAGAAAAAGCATGCCATAACTTCAGAAGAATGAATAAGACTCAAAATCTAGTCAAAACAATTCTTGCATGAAATTTGAAGTTAATTACTGTGTGCAGTCTAGGCAACTCAGAGAAGGGCACACAGATTCACATACATTAGCGTCATCATACAGTATGTGAATGAGTTTGCTGTACTACATTAAGGTCAAAGACAATGGTTTCAGTTGATGACAAGAGTGTTGTACCTGTGGGTGAACTGACAAATCCCATGTTCATGGAATAGTTCCTTTAGTAACCTCTTTTGTAAATATATTCAAAATTATCAGAAAATACATTTTTTAAAGGAAAACCTTTTGTCACACTGAAATAAAGGGCTAATCAAACATATCATGCCTTATGCCACTCAGTTGAAACAACTTCTATAATATAACTGCAGAATCCTTAGGATGATCTCGCAAAACCTATCATGTTTTAGTTTGCGATCTTGTGCCTGGTCATTAGGTTAAATTTTTCTCTATTCCAGTGGCTTTTACTTGTATGTTTAAGGCTGTTGATTGATTTCTTGTTTGAATGAAAACATGGCATCTCCAGTTGTGGTCAAACTCAGCAGAAAAAGGAATTCTAACCCTTAATCTGATTTAGCAAAACGTATCCTTGTGTCATCGCCAATGAATTAAGCATGCTAGAGATAATAAAAAATGACATGACTAAAAGAATTACCCAATATTATTCATGCTCCTGATGAACTTTGTAAGGAGATGAGAGATTCAATGGTATCTACATTAATTGTACTTAGTGAAAGAATTCAAACTCTTACACTCAGAAGTTAGAAGGTGGTGTTTGGTAGTGCGGCTATTGGAAGAAAAAAAGTATACATATTTCCTACATAGAACAAAACCTTAAAAAAAAACTTCAAAAAAGAAAACTTGAATGATGCCCCTGTTCTGAAAAAATATATGGATCAACATTATCACATGTCACAATACATGTTTTCAGCCAAAAAAATGTAAAGATGAAGCATGATTTAATCAGTCAATGGTGTCATGTAAAACCTTGTGACGGTGACAAACCTTGATGATATGGCTCATATTGATGAAGAAAATAGGGAGCTTTTCTGAAACACTGGTATTAAGAGAGTTATCCATTATCAGGATTGTTTTAAATCTATGTTTATTTTTCATCCTAATCACTGAATATCATAGAGAGTCTTTCCGTAAAAATGATTGATGTAAGTAGCTATTTTAATATGGAATGCCAATATTTTTCCCAATATTTTACCCTCCATATCCTTTTGAAAAGACAATAATTATTAGGTGAACAATATTTTCTCAAGTCCCATCAAAGCTCAGTACTCAGTGTAAAGCTTGTGAATTTACCGAAAGTGTTTTATTGGTGTGGAGGAATTCAGGAAAAATTGATTTCAGATGTAACATTTACTCCACTACAATGAGAGCATCAAGTTGTTCGACCTCTATGCTGCAAAAAAAATTGATGATAAAAAACAGTTACGCTCTCATTTTCAAATCCACCTACTGATCAAGTTTTGCAGTTGTAAAGTCCCCTGAGACAAGTGTACAGGTTATAATGGCCTTAACAATAATATATACATTAGTTTGTTCTATTAGTGTTTCTGGCTTGTTTGGCTTTTGTTTTTAAATCTGCCATTTGTAGATGGAGGAAGTAAGTTGTTCATTTTTAGGCAAATAAATTGATATGTTGAATAATGAACCGGTACATGTACTTGTCTAACATATGAATTGAATTTCGTCTTCTCTGGCTAGCATACCTATTCCAATTTTATACAAGAGATGACAATAGGAATGTTGCTTCATGGTAAAGCCTCCAATTGATTTTTACTCACCACCTTGTGAAGAAACAGATGGTATTTTTTTTACATGTATTTTGCTTTGAATAAACATTTTTAGGTGGTCTTTAGGTATTCCAATTGATAGAAATCTTCAACCATTAGTACTAATATGCAGATCTAAAATAGCAGTTATTCCTCAAAATCTACTTTTGATCTATAAATAGATGACAGTGCGACAAGGTGATACCTACCTTAAGTGTCCAAGAAAGCACATTGATTGGCAAATGTTTACACTCTGAGGATAGCTCAATTTTTTCCATTCTTGGTGATCCGTGCCACCTTTACATATGGTAGCAAGAACTTGATCCAATTTCTGCCTGTTCTAGAGACTGACTCCTTGAATGACTGGCAGAGGTGTCCTTCTAATGGGGGGATCGTAATTAAGTGGAAGTGGACCAAAGTTCATGCCAATTAGTTCACTGATGCTGGATATCCTGGGTAAATCTTAAGCGTGGTTATTACTGGTCTGCTACCTCCACCAAAATTACCAAGAATTTCCTTCACTTGGCTTCCAGTAAGTTGTTTCTTCTTTTCCAGCCTCCCAGGTATAGCTGACCTGGTGGCTACTGTATTAAGTATAGTAGGGCAGTCAGCCTCATTTACTCTACTCACAGTCTTACCCTCTGGTAAAGTAGGATCAGGAGAGTGAATTCTACTCAACCTAACCCTGGGCTCAGGACACTCACTCCTGTAATGGCCCAACTTTTGACAGTCAAAGCATGTCACACTACTTTTATCAAGTTTAACCACTCTCTCTGTAGAGTTACTCAACTGGCTACACCTTTGGCCATCCCATCCTTGGCCAGAAGACCTGCCACTACCCCCACCTCTATTACTTAATGATTCACCTTCCCTAGGTGGTTGGGCTGTGTGGTCTTTGTTTCCTCCAGACATCCAGTTATACTTGTGGTATCCTTCTCTCTTTCCTTTCTTCTCTCTTATACTGCTCCATGAAATATGTAAGCAGGCAGTCATGCCTCTGCTTGAGGCATAGATTGTGCCTCTGGTTGTAACACTTCTGGTCTCAATATTCCACTCAGTTCTGCTGGAATGGTGGAGTTGGAGTACCCACATTTTAGTGTTGAAAAATCTATAGCCAAGGGGTTGTAGAGTGGCATTGCAGAGTCTTCCTCATGTCATGCAGCCCTTGTATCATAAGGGCGTTGACTTCTGCTCATCTCTCCCAATTCATTTGAAAGTTCTTGATATATTCAAAATGAATTAATAGAAATAGCAGCACTAGCTGGCTAGGGTGTCTTTAGCTTTAGCTATAACCACTGCCACCTTATGTTGGGGACCACCTGTTACAAACTAGACCAACAAGAGCAATTTAGGTTTTTTATACTAATTTAATTTTCTTCAAAACAGCATATATAGAGAATAGCATCACATAACAGAATATCCCTCAATATGGCTCTGGCTGAACTTTTAAAGGCTAAGCCAGACCTCATAAAAATGATGCAATTAAAATAAATAGACTGTTAAACAGAAAGTTTAACATTGTTTTCTGTTGCATACACACAAATCTTCTACCTTGTTTTCTGTTACATACACACATATCTTCCATCTTGTTTTCTGTTACCCACATACGTAATTCTGCCTTATTAGACTAAAAATGTTGGAGGCTGATCCCAATATATATGACCACACCTATTTCTGTTTTCAAGTTATGCCCAAAATAAGCCAAAATGCTACTTTGGCTGAACAAACCCTTGGAGCGACAGATTTAAAACATGGTATGCATACACAACTTAGGAGTAACATTGGTGGAATCCTTCCGGCTACACCTCTTCCAATTGGTGTAAATTGAAAAATTGCACACAAAAAAATGAACTTCTGGATAATACTTTGACTTAGGGAGTTAGATCCATGAAGCCACTTCAATATTTCTTCCATTTGTATGTTTGTATATATGTGTGTCTAGGTATCACGGCCAAACACCTGGATTAAAAAGGCTGAAATTTGGCATGTGCTCTCCAAGAACCTGGAAAATGTTATAAAACAAATATTGGTATGGAAATGGGTGTGGTTTTGTCATAGCCACATCCACAAGAAGTTAATTTGGTTAATCAAGTTTAATAAGAAGCATTTCAGGCAATAAATTTGTCATGTGGTCTCCAAGTACCCGGAAAAGCATTATAAATCACATGTGGGTATGTTTTGCCATAGACACACCTTTTTTTAGGCCAGCCAATTGCAGTAACAAATTTATTTGGTTTGATTAACTTGACATTTGGGAAATAGTGACACTAATCTCATTAATTAAATAAACCTAGTATAATTGATAATCATGCCAAGTTTCTGTTATAGTTAATGTTCATGCTGCTAAACCTAACACATTTGCAAAACTAAATCAAATCACATTTGATCAAAATGAAAAATTTGCAAGGACATATGGTAAGATGCCCTAATCAATCCCTATAATTTTTTAGAAGACTAATCCAAACGTTCAGAAGAAGTAGGTGTATGCACAGAGAGAGACAGATGGACAGAAGGACAGACAGACAGACAGACAGACAGACAGACAGACAGACAGACAGACAGACAGACAGACAGACAGATAGACAGACAGACAGACAGACAGACAGACAGACAGACAGACAGACATACAGACAGACAGAGACAGACAGACAGACAGACAGACAGATAGACAGACAGACAGACAGACAGACAGACAGACAGACAGACAGACAGACAGACAGACAGACAGACAGACAGACAGACAGACAGACAGACAGACAGACAGACAGACAGACAGAGAGACAATTATGGTAAGTTATATTATCTATATGTATAAGGTTGGTTTGTTTGTTTTATAGATAGATAGATAGATAGATAGATAGATAGATAGATAGATAAAACAACTTCAGCAATTTTTTGTAAAGGAATATCATCTCACAGTAAAGCCATCTAAACATAGAGCTTCAATCTAATACATAAATTATAATTGTACCTAATTTTAATACATAAAATACACAACTTATTTCTTTAGTTCCCACATAAGTAATCTGCACTGGGAAGAATGTCTTTATCGCTGTCTATCCTGGTCTGAATTCAAGCAGACTACAAAAAGAAAATTGAACAAAAATTTCAGACTATAATTAAGAAGATTAGAAATTCAATATTTTGTCCTGCCATACATATACAGAATGAGACATACTTGGCCCAGATACTACTCTGGATCAACTTCCAGAAAGCACAAATTAATTTTAACACTATAAAAGATGTAAGGTCAAAGGTGGACTATCTCACCAATTTATTTTAACATGTTATGGAAAAAAGGTAAGGTCAAAAGTGGTTGTAAATTTTTTGGTTAATTAAAGAAAAAGAGAGAGAGAAAAAAAAATGAACAGAATAAGGTTTAATAATGGTTTCTTTGGTTTGATTTTCTGGACCATTATGCTACTATTCAGGCAAATAATTCAATTAGAACTGATACTTTCTTTATGTACTAATTAAATTTTCTTCTTGCTTTGGCTGTACCCCTTCGTAAATTTTTATAAGCCACAAAAAAGCACCATGTTGCAAAATAAATAACAGTGTGTTGTGCTTTTTTTTGTTATTGAAATGTATTTGGCTCTGGAAAAACTGTTTTTAGATACATTATTTGGTTATTTCCATGGTGATTTGCTGCATGGATTTCTTATAAGGGTAGAGAGGTCCAATACTTCCAACTTTTTAAGTCAACCCTGGCCATAATGGATGCTTAGTAGGTCACCACAAGAATTTTTTTTAACACATGAACAACAAATAGGCAGTTAATCAAATATTTTTAACAACTGGTGGATTAATCCCAGATCCATAACACCCAATGTGACCTGGTAATGTTTGTTTTAAGTATCCAAGAAACCACACAGGGTGGCAAATGCTAACCCACTTAGAGCTTTACTCAATCTCTTCTCATCTTAATTTTCCATGCCACTTTTACTGATAATAAGAACAACTAAGTCCAATTTCTGGCTGCCCCAGAAACTAACTCCGAGAATGCCAGGCAGGTGGGGAAATTTTACTAAAATGATGGATGACCAATGTTCATTCCAACTTGATAACTGATGCTGGAGCTCCTGGGTAAACTTCAAGCATGGTTATTACTAGTGTGCAACCTCCACCTGCCAATAAACTCTCCTCCCCCATCCCCCCCTCCTTCCACCACTGGTGGAAAGAAGCTTAGCCTTCATATTTTCCTGCTTCTTCCCTTTGGTGGGGCCACCACTGAATATCACTATACAAAAAGAAAAAAAACAAGTTCTGAACTAAGAAATCTCATTCTGTATTTCAATCTTTCAGTTATCAATCCAAAGTGCATGCATTTTGACAATGCAATTGTTATCAAATCTTGCATCTATGAATTCTTGTTATTTTTTTTTCTTCCAGAACTAGACATGTGGTGAATGAGGTTGTAAGTTAAAATTAAAAAAAAAACAGGTCTGAACTCAGAAATCTCTTTCTGTATTTCAATCTTTCAGTTATCAATCCAAAGTGCATGTATTTTAATAATACAATTGTTATCAAATCTTTCATCTACAAATTTTTGTTATTTTTTTGGCTTCCAGAACTTGACATGTGGTGAATGAGGTTGTAAATTAGAATCTCATTCAGCATATTTCATAAATCTCTAACTCATCCACATATATCAATGGTCAAGAAAAGTATCCTTGATAACTTTAAAAACTGTATTCATTCTGTTGGATAATAAATGAATTTGAAAAGGAGTGCTCTAGGTATTGGCTGTGCATTATTCTAAGCTAATTAGCTAGGTAAAGGTATATAGACAATTTTTTTTTAATGTTTTGGTGTTCATGAATGAATATGAGCAGAAGGAGTAGACCTATTGACCATAACAATCAAAGAAACAGTGAACCTCGATATTCACACAAGCACCAGGGGGGGGGGGGGGGGGGGAGGGGGGGCTAAGGTGTTTTCCTTGAGACCTAGAGTTGTGAAGAGAAATATCTCCCACACACATATGCATAACACTCTATCTAAAAGTGCTGAGAAATATATTAGGCCACAGCAGTTCCCAACTGTCTCGTCTAGATTTGTCAGGTCCATGAATAAGGAATGCTGTGTAATGTCACTCATTGTTTGGCTGAATCCATTATCTCCTGATGAGAGAAATTTTGTTAGCCTCTCCACTGGCACAATGGCACCACCTCATGCAACCAAAAATTAATTGGGATTGCTTGATGTTGGAAAATTTTACCCAGACTAAGTATACCAGGTTAAAAGAGGTTCCACTAGTAGTGAACTTCCATAAAAGTTAACCAAGCAAAAACTTTTTTTTTATTATCAGCACAGGGAATTCCATGGAAAAAAACCCCATGGTGTGGTTCTATGGGAAACCATAACTTCTTTAGTCACATTATCCTTATAGCTGAGAGATGGGAAGTATACAGGAAGGATGTCTTGGCCCAATCAGTTAGCCCAATACCGTGGACACTGGCAAATATAGAAAGGAGATAAGCCAGTCTGTGCATGCCAGGGAATTTCATAAGAATGTTTTTCAAACATAAGATATCTCAACACCATTATCCTGCATCATTGATGGAATAAATTTGGCACAGAAGATCAATGGTGAGAACAAAACTTTCAAAAAGTTGGTTGAGTTGATTTTGTTCATGGTACTACATGAGGTTACACAGGGTAATTGAGTTGATGCTCTCTTTGATATATATCATCACATTTCTAATAAATATGCTGAAAGAATTAACATGGGTAGAAGGACAACAATTCAGTAAATGGGTCAGGCAGGTGAACACAATATCTAGCCATGGAGTAAGTTTCTGTGCAATTGGTGCAAAAAGGCTTTCCTCATCAATTTTTGGTGTAAGAGCAGAAATTTCCAAGCCATACAGAGATACTGCAGGGGCATCTCACTGCATGTGACATATGAAGTGGCAGAGCTCAATTCCACACAAGAAGAAGCAGACACCCAGTTTGCTCTTGAACGCTGCAAGTGCTAGCTCACAAGATATCATTATTACAACTGAGGATATTGAAGTCATGGTACTCAGTCTTGCCTTCCATAAGTTAAGTAGATTGTCTTTCCTATTCATCAGAAGTGTGGGACATAGAACCAGTCATGGTTTTTGATATCATAAAAACTGGCAAGCATAATATGAATCAGATGTATGAGAGACTGACAAGCTACATGCCTTCACAGGCTGTGATACTGTGAGTGCCTTCACTCGTCATAGGAAGGTGAGTGACATTTTGCTCTTAAAATGGACAGCATCTATCAGGAAACCTTTATTAAATTAGTCATGTGATATCAACCAACAAATATCTTAAATAGAGAGAAGTTTAATTATTTTATATATGCTGCTTCTAGGTCAATTGGTGATATGAATGAAATAAGCTATCTAACCTTTTGCTCTAAAAAAGAAAAGTAAAATTTAATCATCTGCCACAATGTTGGGGCACTCTTTTCATGCACATCCTTTAGGCCAACTCTCACATAGCAATATGGTGGTACAGTTTGCAGGCTTTTCCCATAGTGCCAAACTCTGATGGAAAGCTAGCTTGCTATTCACTGGATGTGTATACCACCAGCATGAAATTTGGAATTGTAATTGCTGGTTTGCATGTTCCTCCCTCCAAAATTTCTAATTGCATGTACCTGGCTAATCGACTATGAATATTGACTTATAAGTGTTGCTGTTTTGTAGCAATCCAAAAGAGCAGGAATATGAAAACTGCATCTTAGACTTTGGTGACATGGATGATGATATATATGATAGGTTGTATTGTGATGTAGATGAGAGGTAGGATGATCAACTCATATGTTATTGTTACTCTGATGTTATATTTGATTATTTTATCCTAGAACTTTTACTGATCATAAGAACAACTAGGTCCAAGTCCAAGCTAAACATCATTACATTAACCTCTGCAAAATTCTATCCTTGTGCCTTTTAGCAATGTCAGTTGCAGTGTTCCCATCCCCATGTGTACATGATGGTGATCTAAATGTCCAACATGTGCATTGGAGATACAGAGCAAATACATCCAATGTAGAGTGTTTGGTTGAATGGGCAGCAAAGGATTAGTTAATGCTGGCTCACAACCCAAAAGGTGCAGCCAGTTTCAATCAGGTGCTAGAAACCGAAATCAATCTGGACGTGGCCAATTGCGAGTTCCAGACAAGAAAGCACGCTCCCCAATAGATGTGTGCTTAAGAAGTTCTCTTATTCTCAACATGAACCCTCGCTCATCACTACTGCTAAACACTTGACCCCAGCACCGAGTGAACCAATGAAGCAATGGAACTTCCGCAAGAGCGACTGGAATCACTACAGCCTCCCACCAACGATGCTATGCAGAGTTTGACAACTTCTAGTACAACCAATTTTCAGAGATTTTATCAGGACTTTTGCAGTGCAATAATCAAAGCAGACCAAAAATCCATCCCACATGGTAGCAGAAACAATAAGGAAAGCGACAATATTTATCAATAATATTTATCCCATCTTCTTGAACTACTCCAGTGAAGGCGTGAACAGAGCAAAGAAGCCATGTATTCCATTGACTTTTCACATTCCAGTGGCTTAACAAATTCTGTCCATCACAATTAGTGAGAAAAGGGATTTCCCTATTAGAGCCGGCAACTCTGCTCCACTCTGGTCTCAAACATGTCCAACCTCTGGAGGGTCTTCACACCAGATAGTAAGTCTATCCATTGATTTCATTGAAAATGAATTCATGTCTGCCCTCCAATATCTGAAGCCTGGGAAAAAATGCTGACCTAGATTCCATCTACCCAAAGTTAATGCCCCATGTTGGCTCTGATATGAAATCCTGATTTTGTAAATTCCTATTTTACTGCTGGCACATCCTCAAGATCTGGAAAAGAGCAATAGTATCACAATGTTTAAGTCAAATAAGCCCCCAAGGGATCCGAAGGCTTGTTGACTCATATTTTTGTTGTGTACCCCATTTAAGATCCTTGAGTGTATTATCTGTGCCCATGTTGAGCCACCATCTGATTGATAATAACTTCAGTATTAGATATCTTGATTTATTTTCTCCACATGAAAAAAGATAAAAATTTTTTTGTACCATTATATTTTATACTACATTAACAGAATATTTTAGGAGATTTTCATTGTAGGATATGTTAGTAATAACTGTTGCTCTCTGATTTCACCATATCATTTTAGTTACTTCAAGTTTGCGATTAGAGTGTATTTTCAGTGCCTTTCTGAAGTATTTTCAAATAGAAGTAGGGCCGGTTTATCAGTCTAAACACCTTCAATATGGTGTAGTTTAAATAACTGGCACTGCTATCTACCACTAGGCTGCCACCCTTCAAAAGTTTCACATCAGAATAGATACTACACACATGGACAGTTTAAAAAATTATTATTTAAATTTCTCACCTCAGTAGTACCAATACTTGAAATTTTTGATCTGGTCCCATGGAACAAGTGAACAGATTTCATTTAAATGTACTTCTCTCCACTGAAATTGCAGGCATGATATTGAGGACAACAAGCTCTAATGGTTTGGTTAGGGGTTCTTTCTTTACCTTTCCAGAGTGTCTATTTAGATATCTGCTATCAAAATTTGTGAAGATTTCACTATTGAATTAGCCTCAAAGAAAAAGGTCTATGTAATGCAGAATTATGGTTAGTTTCAAGCATAGAAACCTAAAAAGAAGGGGGGAAATGTGATTATGACCATCAAAGTGTTCCTGACTAATTTCAGGTCATGTAGAGTATTCATCTGCACGTCAGAAAGGTAAACAAAAAGAAAAAAGACTACAACTAATCTTTTGTAAGAGATAAATTTTTCTTAATATGAATAATATGATTCTACTATCATCTATTACAATATTCAGACTATTTGTAAAAGAACTGCTGTCACAAAAGCAAACCCTAATGGACAGTTCACCTCTTTGATCTTGATAGACAGTCTTTACAATTGAACACGTGGGCTATCATAATTTTCCCTCGAAATATGCTTTCATATAAGTAAATTGATTGTTGTTCAGTGATAATATATTGTCCTGAACTCCACAATTTTCTCTACTCTTGCATTTAATATATAATAGTATTTCAGGCAAGGAAGTCATCCCAATTCATCCTTTTTACTCATTTGATTGTGTTTTCTAGATGGATGATTTTGGTTCAAAATAGTTAGTCATGACTTCAATAAGATAATCACACATTAATATTGTAACTGCCCTATTTAGACCTTTCCTTTTCTTTTTCCCCCCCATATTCTGTCCACCATTCTTTCTTTCCATCCTCTTTATCCTCATATAGAACATTTACTAATCCAAATTTCTTTGATTAGTAAGACAGTATGCAAATGCAGCTTTCAGCTGCACTGCTTGTTAGGATATCTTAGGTTGGCTGTGTTTTCAAAATTGTTTTAGGGGAGGACATGTCTTATGGCAGTATTTAACTTTTGATAGGACATGTCATATAAGAAGACAAATCTTATTGGAGGACATATCCTTCACTATGACATGTCATATGAAGTATATGTCTTGCGGGAGGTCATGCATTGTTTGGAAACATGTATTATATGAAGACATGCCTTCAGATTGACATGTGGCGGGAAAATGTGTTTTCTTGGAAGATATGTCTAACAGGAGAACATGCCTTACTGAGGATATGTCTTATATGAGGGCATGTCTTATTGCAGGACATGACATGTATAACAGCAGCACATAACTTCCAGGAGCACATGTCGTACAGGATGATGTGTCTTACAGGAACACACATCTTAATTGAGGATAGATCTTGCTGGAGAGTATATTTTATAGGAAGGCATCACTTACATAAGGGCATGTGTTGCAGGAGGACATGAGTTACAAGAGAATACATATTCTTCACTTTTACATGTATCTGTTACCTTAGTTGATAGTTGAAGTGTGTGTGTTAATGATGGAAATTAATGAATTCATGTGATTTTGGTCAATTCAATATTTCATTTACATATGCAGATGTTATTGCATCACTTTCTATGTATCTAGTGTCCAGGGTTTTGTTGTTTCTTTTGTATGTCCAGGTTTCTATTGAGTGTCTGCCTATCACAATTATTTTGTAGATGAAACTGGAGTTTATCTAGAGTCTCATTCTGCAGTCTCAGTGTGGACATGTCTTGAAGTTGTGATTGGCATCTTTTATGGCTCAGTCTGCTCGCCTAGCTATATTAAATTGTTTAAAGATACTGTGAATGCCCTTCTGACGTTTCATCTGACCTTAGTCTTTGTGATCTTTTGACTAAATACTTTTTCGTCCCAATGATGATATCTTTTAATTAGGCAATCTAAATAAAGTAATTAAATGTGCACCTTTAACTATTTTTAAAATTAAACTCAAGTAGAACTTTTATATCCATTCAATGGATAAGTTTGTTTTCACGATCTGTGTGTTTTATTTTTTCATATTTTTTGTGACATTTGTTTCTTTTATGCAACTTAATTGCTTATGACTTTGAAAAGAATTGATGTCTAAGGGGTTAATTTAATTCGTACCACTCCATGGATATAGGTATTTTAAAAATTCTAATTAAGTTGTGTTTGTGGTATAATTTCCCCCTTGGATATTGTTGCTATGTTGATCCTTTTCATTAATTTTTTTATACTTTTATTTAGGTTTTTTTTTATGCAGGAACAGTACAAGTGTGTTGTATATGTGCATATTTTTCATAAAATGTTATTAGGATTTTTTTTCCACTTTTTACTCTCTCTTTATGTAAATGAGTTTTGTTTGTTTTTATATATTTGCATGTTTTTTTTCCTTGTTATTTATCTGTACATAATTTTTTTCTGGATATGTTTTTCAATTATGGTGTGCATGCACATGCTATAATATCGTGGCTGGAATGCACCAGATAATGATGATGGGAGGTTTAGCTATTACCACGCACCATAGAGATAGGTTTGAAATCTTTATTAGAATAATTTTCTCATTAAAATTTTAGCCTCATTGCTTATTGAGGCCATATTCGATAGGTTGACCAACAGACCGACCGACCGACCGACCGACCGACCGACCGACCGACCGACCGACCGACCGACCGACCGACTGACCGACCGACCGACCGACCGACCAACCGACCGACCGACTGACCGACCGACCGACCGACCGACTGACCGACCGACTGACCAACCGACAGAGAGAGATAGACAGATAGACTGATAGACAGATAGACTGATAGACTGATAGATAGATAGATAGATAGATAGATAGATAGATAGATAGATAGATAGATAGATAGATAGATAGATAGATATAAGAATTGAGAGTAGTGAAGATATTGGATGTTAAATTAAGGGGGGTGGGGAGTAAGGGAAAAGAAAGCTGCATTGGGTTAATATTTACCTGTGGCACACAGGTTGGAAACACCTGAAATAATGGAGGGTGAAATGGATGGAAATATTGACAAATTTTTTCACAAGAATGGATTTTTTACCAAACTAAAATGTTATACACTCTACCCAAGTCAAACCTAACTAGCTCTAAAGCCTTGTTCACCACAGGGCATGCACTGACTAGGCATACTAACACATAATGTGCCCTGCATGAATGTCAAAGAAAATCTGGCCAAAATGTGCCACACCTAGTGTTATTTCTTACTCATTGCATCCACAATACAAGAATAGAAACAAGTCCAATTTTCACAAAATACGCAGTATGTGTCAGCATGTCTATGCTTTGCACACACTGCGAACCAAATTTAACTAATACCCACAATTCTGGCTTCAACTAAATGTCTAATTTTAGCACATATTATAGTAACTATTTCCCACAGGTTTCAGTATGGATGGCTCTACTTTGGATGTGTATTGGCTAATAATAAGACAAAAAATCCATTTATATTATTTTTCAGTCAATTCTTGGTGAATAACAAATATATATCTATCTAGCTACATTACTAGCTACATATGTGCAGGCAAATAAGCACTGTCAAATGTCATTACTTCTTGTGAGTTCTTTAGAAGATTCCTGGTGGAAATGCCTTGTCCATAATTGCGCCAACTTCTGAATCCTGTACAGGTTCACTCTCTTTAGTTTGGTGAGGGTCCACATTGTTCACTTTCATCTGGAAGTATGAAATATAACCAGTCAGAACAAAAATAAGGAATGGAAACCTGGCCACACCAGAGTACAGTTAAATAAACATACTAAATATATTCATATAATGCTAATTAGCACTTACTTCACTCACAAAACTAGATTTGGACGTTCATTGCAGCATTAAAAGTGTAGTAAATATTGAACAAAAAATCGTGTAGTAAAAAGTACTATCTCAAGATGATAAAATTAACTTAAGCATAAATAATAATATGCTGCATTTTGTGATTTTACTTCGATTATAAAAAACATTTAAAAGCCTATTATAGAAAAAAAATTGAAATAATATTAAAAATATTGTTCATCTACCCCAAAATTATCTCCTGATTCCGAAATGTACGTGTCCTCTTCTTTGAATGTGTCTCCCATTTCTTTCACCTTTTCACCTCCTTTGTCTTTCTGCCTCTTTCTTTGGTCATATTTCATTTTTTCTTTGTCTTCCAGCTTCTTTTTCCCCTCTTCTCCCACAATACACTTAACTCCAAACACGGGATCATGGAGGGAGCACTTATACAAAGCTTTCATCTTGCTCATAATTTCATCCAACATCTCAAATGGATTGATACGGAAACGAAATACGATGCCTTTGCATGAAGATACGGACCTCAGTAACATAGCTACTCCATATTTTGAGTCATATTTCTTTACTTCTTTCTGTATTGAATAAGGTGGATATGGAGGCCATTATTTGGAAGGAAATGTATATGCAGCAATTAATCAGGAATATTAAGGAAGATAGTATGATAATACATAAATAATACATTTGTACATGTTGCCCTATCCATGAATAACCATCTCTCCTAAGAATTTATAATACTATATTATATTATCTGAATATAAAGTAGGAAAATGATATGAATAAGATAAAAGTAGATGATATAAGGAATTGAGAGGGAATTATATATATATTATTTCCACGAAAATTAGAATAAATCCGATATTAAACTGGAAATTATATTTGTTGATCTTGACAGACATTAATTGGCTTTAAAATCATATTAGACTTTTATACATTTAGGGTTATCACAATATATGTACTCAATTTAGTGCACATTGTGTTTTAGATCAGATAAAACCAAACCTGATAGTGCCTGATTACTGTGTGGTGCTGGAATGAGTGCTAGGATGCTAGTGTACTTACACAAATATTTGTGATTGAACTGTTATTTACATTATTAAATATGATATGAGGCTAAAGTGTTTATTCTGCATATGTATCTCTTTTTTTTAATTGTAAAATTGAATAGCATATAAGTATAACAAAATTAAACATACATAAATTTTGAAACAAGTGGCTGGTAGTTGTAACTAGGGGCTATATATATATATATATATATATATATATAACCATGGTGCTATAGAGCATAGGATTGCATATTCAAATAATATCTTAGATTAATATGTCGTGTAGATTAGTGCTAGTTTCATCTAAAGGATTTTTTTTTGGATTTGATATATTAATATACTTTATATCTAGAATAAAGACACCCACATGAATTTCTAATGATAGAACATACGCATAATGCTATGGGAAGCTATACATGTATTCAAAGTGGATACTGTGTAAAATGGTAGTTTATTAAAATCACTTACCATCTGAATGTAGGGCACACTTATATTGACAGCTACATTCTCATTGGAGTGCCATATGACCCTCACATCAGTGATGTAAAAGGTCCCACGATTGACCTAAAACAGATGGCATGATTTTATCTAACATGTTGACGAATACAGTAACTGTGGCATACCTCATCACTGCATAAGTACCATACTTCTGGGTGCTACAAAGAAACAAAAAATTGAACAATTTGATAAACAATTTGGTAGAGTCGAACAAGAAAATAAATTTTTACTTGCATTTGTGGCACTATAACATACTACCCCACACACCTGCAGTCTATTACCCTAGTTTATTTCATACCATAAATCATTCATAATGTGTTATCATTCCTAATTTATCAGTTGAAAAAACACAAGATGATAAGTGATCATTAAATGGAGTAATTATTTCCATCATTTACTTACTGCATTGATCTTTTTTGTATTTTTAAGCTCATTATTTTAGTTGGATCAAAATTTATGTTTATGTGCCATGTTTCAGAGAAATCCTTCCCAATGTTTGTCCTGATAGATGGTACCAGCATATGAACAGACAGACAGATGCAAAAGTAGATATAGATAGAAAAAGAGAGAGATAGACAGACATACAGAGATATCTCCCTTCATTTATAATTTATAGCTAACAGGTATAACTGGCATTGCCAGGGACAATAGCAGCATGAATCATGTGCAAAGCCACTTAAGAACCCTTTGCAATCCTTCGAATTTTGATCAAATGACAGCAATTCATAACTTAGTATCAACACAACATTGTTCAATAATTAAAAAAAAAAATTTATTAGATAACAGACAAGTACACAAATCCAGTCTTTTTGGGTCCTGATGTCATGGTCACACTGAAAGAATTATTATATATGTGAGTTTATAATCCTTTACTGACTGTGGCTCTAAATGTGTTAAATATTTAGAATAGAGTGTTTTTTTATTTATAAGATAGTCCACATCTCCAGCTAAACATCTGAATTTCTATCCATGAAACTAAGAAGGTACTTTTTTTATCCTGATGAGGAAGGCATTTCTCTGTCAGCAATTAAAAAAAAATTTTTTTTTTCTTCAAATAGCTGGAGGATTTCTTCAAGATTGTGACCAAAAATGAACATAATTGGTAAAGTATGGGTCCTGATACCAACAAGCAATTTAAAAAAAAAAAGTCTTTGCTATTAAAAAAATAATTAACACTTGAAAAATTCCCATCCTAAGGATGGAGACAAAAGCCCACATCCCCTCCTGATGAATATTTTAGCATTGCACCTATCTTATGGAAAGAGACAACAAAGACCTCTTAATATAATGTAGATCTGTTGTTTGCTATCCATCCTAGATTCTTGGGTCTACAGGGCCTATAAAGAATTGAACAATGTTTAGGGCATGGTTTGGCTGACCTATGCGGTTACACCATTGTGGTTTGTAATAAGTGGGTTGTTCTACTCAAATATTGAGTTATGACCACAACCGGGAAATTTTGATATATAAAGATAACTTTTTTTTAAAAATTCCTATATTCACCAAACTTTCTTATAACAACCCCAGGGTGACCCCCATCAAACCGTGAAAATTTAAATCCATTAGGGCCAATTGTCTGGGAGGAATAAGAAAACAATCTAATCTTCACCAAACCTTGTTATAACATTTCCATTGTGACTCCCCTTCAATTCAAAAATTTGAGCCTCTTAGGCCCAATAGTCTGGGTGGAGTTAGCTAACAATCTGATCTTCCCCAAACTTTGTTATAACGTTTCTAGGATGACACACATCAAACCATGAGAGTTTAAGTCATTTAGGCCTAATTATCTAGGTGGAGTTAGCAAAAAAAAAAAAAAAAATCTTCACCAAACTTTGTTATAACGTTTCTAGGATGACACACATCAAACCATGAGAGTTTAAGTCATTTAGGCCTAATTATCTAGGTGGAGTTAGCAAAAAAACAAAAACAATCTTCACCAAACTTTGTTATAACATCCCAAAGGTGACTTCCATTAAACCCCCAAAATTTGATACTTTTAAACCCAAACATCTGGGAGTGGTTACCAAAAGAAACAATCAAACAAATAAACAAATGAATGAATTAGTAATTAATCAGCATTAGTACCATTTATGGCTTTTTTCTGTTGGTCTGATACAAACACAGGAAGTGGTATACCTTATAGATATTCTTAAAATGTTCCCCTGGCAACACTGATAGCAAATATATAAGCACTTGTGCAACCAGGTATGGATTAGAAGACCTGATACTTACCTTTTCATTTCTGTATTAACGGTTCTGCCACTTCATAGTGTTACACACCATTTTGGTAAAATTTCTAGCTCTTACTGGTTTATCTGCCTTCTTATAAATTTTTAATAAAAAATATAGAAAATTAAAATGAACAATAAGACTATTATAGTGTGTGTACGTGTGCTTATGTGTGTGATGCATGTTTATGTGTACTACTTCATTTTGAAGATGCAGAGTCAGGACCGCTATCAAAAGAAAGGAACATGAAGCTCATGTTTGTGTGCTTTGTTCATTTTAATAAGGGATCAGGGTATTAGAATTTCACTAAGATCTGTGCTTGAAAGACACTAAACCTAAAATATAAATGGGGAGAAATGAATTACTACGTGGGGAGAAAGTAATAATCTTGTGTTGCAGTGTACCCCTGAGACACTTTGGTGATGCAATCTAAAAAAATTAGTTTATGGCCCTGGAAATGCTGAGTATATCCTTCTAGTAATAATATATAGATAATGTTGTATATTGTCATTGGCTGTGTGTAAGTGGAACATTGTCATTGGTTGTAAGGCTGTTTGGGCAACTGGGGCCAACAGCCTATATAAATTGGTCAGGTTTTACTGGTGACTATTTCTGACTGCAGTGGATTCAGTAAGAACTCATTGTGCATTTAACTATATTACTGGAGGTCCATCGCACTTTCGCTTGCAATAACATTTATTTTCCAATAGACAGTAATATGTATGAACTTGCCTATTGGTCAAAGTTAAACCTACATGGAAGTTGTTTATGCATGCTAAGTTACACTATTCCAGAGGCAAGTTTATATGGCCAAGATATTCTTCTTAAAAATATCTGTACTCACAGAGGCTATCACAAAAGTTTTATGAAGTCTTATATTTATCACTGCACAGGCAGATCCTGGAGTTCTTTTAATGTGGGGGGGGGGGGGGGGGGGGGGAGTGGAGTTCCAGTAAAAATTAATTGCATTGTGTTGCATGGATTAGGAAATATTCGTATGTCAACTCACAATATTACTCATTATCATGTTACTAATTTTTCCTATCTGACAGAGTTAGCTCAGATCTGACCTTCAAATGCAATTTGGAATATTCTAATCAGCAGTGACCTAATCTGCTGTTCTATTAAGACATATCTATTGTCATGTAGCGTAAGCAGTCACATATTACCATTTATGTTCTATATGCCGATGGTGAATATAATCATACCTACTTCTAGCTGCAATTTCCAATTCATTTGTTGTTGATAATGTATTTTTGACTGAGTATCTCAGTAACATAACAACATAAAGACACCAACTGATCACTAAATTCATTGATGAATATAATTGGTTTAGCTAAATAAGTAATATGGCACAACTACATGATGCAATCAAAATGGTGGGCAAAATGCTCATTAAAATAAACCTATACTTTTATAATTTGAAGAAAAAAAATTTTTTTCCTGTATTTTACATAACTTAATATACAACCAGTGATGTTATTAAGCTGATTGCTATAATAACATTGGCTCAGCCTGGTTACTGAAAGGGATGCAACATTTTGTTTGATGTATTCTTGTCAAAAACAGGGATAAAAAAAATATTAAAATAGCGAGCTTTACCTTTATAATTTCATGAGTCTAATATCAGGGCTGATATTAAATCGAGCTCATTGGCACAAACACAGACAGGGCAGTAGATCATCTAACTCTGCTGAAAACTAATATCAAAACTTAACTTTGGAAGGTGAGTTTAAAGATGAAGCTTTTGACATAACTTACCATCTATTTCTATATGTTGGTGCAAGTTTTGCTGACTATTGAGAAAATCTTCCCAACTGCACATGCAAGTGAATTTCATTTCCATCTTCTTTGTTTTATCCAGTCAATTCTCTCTCTATCTTTTACAAGTTAAAAGTATTTTCATCCTCAGCTGAACAGGCTGACTGGGTTTAATTAATTTAACTTATTCTTCTTTAATTTCTTTAATTATTAATTCTTTTTGGTGTGACATTTTAATTGGTCATTATAAAAGCATAGGTAGTTATGTTGTAAAAATAGGGTCATTAATTCTTATGTCCTGTTACAATTTATGTCAAAGAAATTGGCCAAAAAAGCAGCTTTAGATACCACCAAACTTTTTTTTTCTGACACTTTTGTGAAAATCCAAGATCTTTCTACAGCTGTGGATGTGTCTGGAAGCAGAATATACTTTAAGCTGTGGTCATTGTGGTAAAGCTATGTTTGATTATAAACTCACTTCCTCTACCTCTATTGATTGATGTATGCATATAATAGAATGTCATGTGATTATCTGGACAGTTGTCCTGTGTGCACTTTTAATATAATGTTTGAGTCCTGACTATACTACCTGGCCATTGAATCTGCACCAATCTCTATAAAGAAACCCATGATACCACAGTCATAAATTTTTGGTTGCAGTTAGGCAGACAGGCAGGCAGGGCAATTATAAATAATATATAAGATAATTTTAATTAAGATACATAATGACTTTCACCTGGCTTGTATTAACAATGGGGGAGTTGGACTATTACCTAATTTGGATTAGTTGGTGAGTTGTTGATGCTACTGGCTATAGGGATTGGCTGGTGAGTCATATATAGGAGTATGAGATTCTTTCTATACAAGTGTCGCTCAAATGCCTAAGTTTGACACATTGCATGAATGTGTGGTTATCTCAGTCATGGATATTCTAACCTGTCACTAACTGATTAACCTGTTCTATTAGAGCCCAACAATCTATTATCCAGCTTCAAAAGTATGTAAGATAAAGGGATAAAAATTAATGAAGTTATATTTAAAAATGAATTTTCAGTTTTGCCACAAAGCGAAGGTACAGCAACATCTTACCAATTTAATAAGTTCTGCAATGAATGACAGATTACTGACTTTTTATGCCACAAATGCATCAACCTCTATTCCTATACTCACCATGAAATATGAAATTTGAGTTCTCTATTTTGTTGCAAATACTGCATCGATTTTGTTAATTTCTTTTTATAGCTAAATGGAATATTGCTGCATGCTGAGGCACAAAAAATGGAGGTATAAATATAAGACCTGACTAATGTATAATAATGGAAGAATGAATACAATAATAGTCTTGTTAAAATACACCAAGCTGGACACTAAGTATCCCTTCAATCAATCCAGCCTGAGCCATCTTGCATTGAACATTGCTTTTAGCACCAATTATCCACCAAAAAAATGGAAATTTCCAGCAAACAACCTGATCACTTATGAATTAATGTTTTGACTAATAGTGCCTTAATCACAGGTAAAAAAATAGTGGAAGAAATGGTGGAAGAAAAAGGTGAAAAAAAAAGATAGAAAGAAAAGGTGAAAAAAGAGGTGGAAAAAAAATGGGAAAAAATGGGGTAAAATACTTCAACCAAGAAGGAGTTGAACCGAGACCATAGCACTGGTGGTCAGAGGAAGTTTCATAACAAAAAGGTTCCCAAGAAAGTAATATTTAGATTCTGCCAACTTATTATAGTAAGTTGGTAAAATTTTATTTACTTTCCAACAATTCATATGTATTTCAAAGTTGATTCCATGTTATATTATAATATAGAATAGGATGTTAAGAGAATGTGTTTCTTCAGAGAGTTTGCTAAGAAAGGTGTTGATAGGTAGACTAATACTTCCACACTGAGGTGTGAGTGAACATATTAACACCAACTTATTGCAATACTTAAAAGTGCAGGTGCTAATAGCTAGATGGCATAGAGTATACCTTGGAATGGAGGTGTTCCAGTGGAAGACACCTAAGCTCCTTGCGAAGGAAATGAGCTTTTCCATATTCCAATTCCCTGTATAACCGGGACTGATCATATTCTCTGTGTGCCGTCTTCATGGCACAAAAGAGCTTTGGGTCATCTGGAATCTATAACGATAAGAATAATATGCAACTATAGCTATGAGAAGTACAAAAAAATAGATCAAGCACAACAACTTCAATGAATAACAATAAGTATAGTGTACTAAAATATGTCAATAATAGTCAACAAATATGCAGCAATAATATAAGCAGAAGTAATAGCAAAAATTACCTGAAATGTAAAGATAAACTCTAATTGTTTTTCTTCCAGCATTGTAGAGAGGTAGACATCCACAGGTGTTGCTCCTTCTGGCTTCTGTGATGTAGAGTTATATGTTATAGAATGGTAACACATTTCAAACGATGTAAATCAATGGCTCTGAAAAAATTAATCAGTGAGTATATATCTAATCTACAATGGTTTATACAAATGTGTGTATGTAGCCATGTAAGTATATTTGTCCAGGTAAACAACTAAATG
The DNA here is from genome assembly GCA_963969325.1 of Lycopodina hypogea. Classification (NCBI taxonomy): domain Eukaryota; kingdom Metazoa; phylum Porifera; class Demospongiae; order Poecilosclerida; family Cladorhizidae; genus Lycopodina; species Lycopodina hypogea. The sequence goes on from OZ017788.1 coordinate 8,210,085, forward strand.
CTTGGACCAAAAGGAAAAAAAAAAACTTTCATGGTTTGCTACTAACACACCAGTACATTTGCTAGTGACACATCAGTACATTTGCTAGTGGGATTTGTAGGAGATACCCTAACAAACAAGAAAGAAAAGAAAAAGTTCTAAAGTCCATTAAAACTTTTTCGAAATAAGCTATATAGTATTCACAAAGCATCATATCAAAAAGTATATAAAGGAATGTTGCACCATATAATATGTGAAATTTTGGTGGTGGGAAAATCAATGGGGAGGTGGTGGATCTGTGAGTGTTCTCCAATGTATATGAAACCCAATTGAAAGCCTCAAATTTATCATAACCATATAACTTTACTTTGGTAGTGATTCCAGGCCAAGAGGTTGCTATATATTCTGAGAATAAAATTATGCACCCTAAAAATAAATCGATAAATGGGACATTTTCCCCCCCCAAACTTGTTTTCATGGAGTCTAAATCTTACTTTATTGTTGATCTTCTTGTTGTCCTTCTTAGGAAACTTCCTCATGAACACCCATGCTAAGGTTTCTGGTCATGATTGGGTCATTTATTCATTATTTTAATTTTTTTTCATGATTAAGGTCTTATTACGTCAAAAAATTTAATCATAAGTTAGCGGGTTTTTGGCTGGAAATTTTAGGTCTTATTTTTACTTACAGGAAAATTTTGCTATTCAGTGTTGTGGTCATATCATTACATTGCAGTAGTTGATTCTTTTTTATTTTCATTCTGTCCCACTTGAAAGCCAGTGCCATTTCTCATGCATGTTAGCATCCCATGCACATGGTACACACATGGTGTCCAAATCCTGAAAAAGATAGTGACTCCATTTGAATGTTAGCCAGTGCTCCGCTATTATGGCATTATTCTGCCAGCTGGATTGTCACCATCATACCGGCTTGATAATATGACTTAACCAACATAGTGTGCTGAATGTGTGCTTAAAATAACACAAACCTACTGAAAGAGTTAGAAGGAAGAAGAGTACAGCATAGATATTCGGATAAATCTATCTCTGTAGCATTGATGACCTAGACTACATTCTTCAGCTGAATTGAATGTTGTTGCTCCTGTCTCCACTTTGTTACTTATAATGACAACATGCAGCATAATTTTTTTCAATATTTCTAATTTTTTCACTAGTTGTGTGGGTCGTTAGGCTGAAGGTGGGAAGTGGGAAAGTAAGGTCATCTTGTCCTCTTCAAGTGCATTTTGTTTAACTTCTAGTTTTAGCAGGCTTAGCTTGTAGGAAGGGCCTGGTAATGAATCCACTGTGATGGGTCCAGATGTATTTATACTGATCGCCCTGGAAGCTGCATTCTTGATAGTACCCCTATATCACAGTAATAAAACAGATTGTTTCGATATCAAATATTTAATTAATCTTAAGCTAATAGCTAATTTCAGAGAGTATGAAATATGATTTAGTTTCCAAATTAAAAGAAAGAAAAAACACTTTCATTCTTTAAATAGGCTAGATTGATTTAAAACTAAACTTTTATGCTTATATTTTTCTATGTGAGGCATAGACCTATACCATATCAATAAAAAAGACCATATCAGGTTAGCTACAGATATAACCATCAATTTTAGTCCAATATTTGATATAGAATTTTAAACAAGCACACCTACTGGAGGAAAAAGTCACATAGACTAACAATGGTGTTTTTCTTTCACACTCAGTGTCACTGAACTGGAATCTGCAAGTCTGATAGTGTTCAGATGAAAAAAAACAAAACCCAATAACTCTGTAATCATAAAAATATATTAGTTGTTAAATCTTTTTTAAATATGAAAAATATATTTGTAGGAAAAGAAAGATGAAGCAACTGCTTCCTAAGCCTCATTGTAGCTACAACTCTCACATTATTACTCTACTGGTCACATGGAGACTATATGCCAAATTTTAGCCTGGTTGGTTCTTGGCAGTGAAAATAGCATACATTTTCTGTGGATAATGGAAAAAACACACCCACTAGTAAGTGATGGCACTCTCCCAGTGATATGGAGACAACATACCAAATTTTTGCTTGATTAGTCTTAGAAAGTTTAAAATTTTTCTATGACTCTGTATTTGACAAAGCCACTCCATCAGCCATTCTGAGAGATGGTTACAAGAAAATATTTGAAGACCTCTTACCAGTATCAACCCAATTGATCTTTAAGTAGTCTTGCCAAAAATCTTCCTTGGTGTGTGTATGACAAAAACACCCAATTTAAAAGCCCATAGGTGGTAGGTAATGCTCATTTGGTTACCTCGAACCTCATAACACACTGAAGTCTGATTGGTCATTTAATCAGTTTCTTCAGTCAAAACAGCTTCCTTTGGATGTGACTATGACAACACAATACACTTACACACCTAAATCTGGTTAATAACATTTTACTGGATACATAGAGACTACACACCAAATTTTGGCCTGATAGACCAGCAGTTTGGCAGTGAAAGCAACTCAAATACATAAATGCATGCATGAACAAATGAACACGAAGTATTTGTTTATCAGTAAATATCAATAGTGTAATTTATAATTTGATAGTCTGTATGTCTCTATGCTTACTTGCATCTCCTCCCAGATGCTTGGACCAATTTTTCTGAACTTTTCAGGGGTAGGTCATAGCACCAATGGACCCATGCATGGAGAATATGGTTATGGCTAGGC